>JAZGTK010009248.1:0-12527 GCA_036877625.1 Ambastaia sidthimunki | reverse complement strand
GTGTAAGAGAGAGAGAGAGAGAGAGAGAGAGAGAGATGCATCCTTCACTCTCTTTGAACAGTCGGAGGGGTAAAGTCTCAGTGTATATCACTTTCCCGACTAGACCCGCACATTAAACCACCGAGGCATGATTCCTTTTCTCTTCCATATTTCCTTATCAGCTCTTTCACCGTTTCATTTCTTTCACATGAGAATTCAGGGACCCCCAAATTCAAGGCCGGCGCTTCAAACAACAGCCCAGCGGTTTACTTTTCTTCTGTCCAAATGCTATCCCAGATCCAATTTTAGATATACGAGGCTTCAGCAATGATGCTTTTAAGACTTTCCGAGAGAGAGAAAGAGACAATAGTTAAAATTTTGAAATGAGATCAGCGTTACACCAAACCCAATATATTGCAATATTTAAATGTTGTTACATACATTACACATAGTACTAAATTAGGTTTTAGATAAGCATGATTTATTCTTGTAAAACTGGAAAATTATTGAACAGCAGCAACAATAAAATATAATGTCATTCAATGTTGCTATTATTATAATTATAATAATTATTATTATTATTGTTGTTGTTGACAAATAATAATTGCAAAAAGCACATCTTACGTTCCACAGCAAAATCAGGCTTGTTAATACACTCTGCTTATATAAGTTTTAATGAAACAGGTCCAGAAAATTAGCATGGCAAGATTCAGCGGAAGATATTTATAAGCCACATATCAAACTACATTTTGCGCCCATGATTTTAGGGTGACATTAAAAGACAATAATACAAATGACCCATGGCATTCAATTAAAAGAGTCATGTCCCTTTACTTTTGTTTCATGTGTTTTATATTTTCCACTAAAGTGTTCCAGAAAGAAAGCGCCTTGTGTCCCCTCCTCATTGAATTTTATCACTAAATGAAGCATATAAATGATCTAAAAGCACAGCCTGTCGCATTAAATTAAATAAAATAAAGAACAATTATCCTCTCTTTTTCTCTGATCTCCTGCTGAAAGGAGTCTTGGGGAGATAAGGCAGATTGAATTCTGGCTCTCCGTTGAGCTCAAATAAAAACGTCTCGGAGAACAGCTACAGATGTAGGGCTCTATAATTTCAAATCATAATTTTCACCTTTGTTAATTTTTTCTGTTTATGTTTTGTTTGCGACGTTAATTTTTACAGATTGTTTGAGAAAATAGTCTAGTATGTCCGCAATTATCGCAGTTCGTAGCCAAATAGCTGTGAAGGGCGCATGAAAAAATGTCTTATTATACTCAGATGTTTTTAACTAAACAATGTCCTTAATTGTAATTCACATTTAAATCTTGTAGTAGATTGTCTAGTTCAGGTTGTCAAACATAACTGTTTATCACCTTATGTGTATCACCTTCTCAGGATCAACATGAAATTTTAAAGCTTCCGTCAGCAGCCGGTGTGTCTAGAGCCAAATATGAATTCTCAAGCCCTATACATTTAGTAAATATTTAATACGAGAAGTGTTTAATTTAAAATCAGGTCTTATTGTTTAAATAATCTTATATTGCAGGGAACACGTATTTTTATGCATTTGTTTTATAAGTGCTCCTTGAAGTTGCCTAATTATCATCGTCCAATTTCAAAGTTGAATCTGCATGCTTTAGGGGACTGATGTAAAACTTGCTATTCGGTTCAATGGAGTATCACCCTAATTTACAGCGGAAGATAAGAACACAGTCTGTCATAAAAATCTGAGCCCCCTCCTTTCCCTTATATTGAATTGCACCTTGGGCAATAGTGCAGAATCGTGAATCTTAACTTCTTCCAGCATATGTTCCTGGCAGATAAGTAAACAATCTGGATGTGAAATGAAAATTTTAATTAATACAGTAATGCTATTACACCTCGGTGTGCAAATCCCATTTCCCATCCCTGCTACAATAGACAAAAGTACAGGCCAATTCCAATCCTCTGTTTGCAGCTCAAACCCAATTGTTCTGCAAGCTTGTTTCCTTTGAGTGAATCCCATTTTCTATTCAGACGACTGCTTTCGTTTCAGCAACATTTTCTAATACAGAGGAACTTGTACCCACTGTGTGTGTCATTATTTTGTGATTCTGGTCAAATTATCAAAGAAATATACACTAGCAATAACTTTAGACATGTTCTTACATGCCTTCCTGTTTACATTTGAATGATTCGTTGGCGTATTAAATAATAAAATAGATCATGGAAGCAAACATTACAGTGAAATAAAAGTAAACATTTTATTTATTATATTTATTAAACAAGCTTAGGAGCGTGTGAAGTTTTATTACTATTCTTTGTTTATAAAAGTAATAGTTGAGATGCAAATTTATAATATTGAGTGGAGGTGTCAAATTTATTTGCGTGCATACGCAACGTAATAAAATAATTAAAATATAGATTAAAGAAATCAAATTTGTTTTTATTAAACTTACAGAAGCATGTTTCTATTCATTAGGTTTTTAAATAATTTAAGAGCTAAACTTGATCTAAGCGGTGAAACAGGTGGAACAAGTTGAGTCCCTTAAGGGTGAAACGTCTCTTACACATCCACACATCAAAGTGCGTGATCTCATTTTAGAGACATGACACACACACACACCTGGAGAAAGTTTTACACTTTGAATTAAGTCAAAACGTGAGGTCAGAATATAAGTTTAAATGTGCAAGGAAAACAGAGATGTCAACAAGCCGAACTAAACATGGAAATGCAAACTGCCAGCTACTACATTTGTAGTATTTTGTAATGTCATACTGTCGGCGCTGCTCGGCGAAATCGGTAAAGTCTAAGATTTTCAAGCACCTGACGGTTTGTTCAATTGCTTTTATTGCTTTTTGTTTTGAAATATAACATGCCTTATACCCATACCCCCTTCTGCAGTCCAATTTCTATTGTGGGTCTCAGGGTAAATCACAATTCATGTTTGCCCTCAGTTTCCCTTAGCGTCCCAGTACAGTAATTGTTTTGCCATTTAATTTGGTCCCGCTGTCCCTATAGAGCAAGGAACGCCACGCGGTGACAGAGTTCATCTAAAACCTACGCCGAAAAGCCAGATGGTTATTAGACATCCTCCACCGTGTTGATTGAGATGATAATTGATTCAGAAATCTAATCGGTGAAATGTGAATTTCTGTTGTATGTTCTGTTTAGCAGTTAGACTTCGCATGTATTTTCTTTGACCGACCAAATACATTTTAATTTTCTGAGAAAATAAAAGCCGTTTAGGTAATATAACTAAAATAACTGGAATATGAAACTACTAATTATAAAATACAATTATTATTTGTTGTTATCTTTTGGCACAACTGTGTAAAAGCATTGTCACAATTAAAATTTACTATCTGTTTAATTATGCAACGTAACAAAGGTAATGTATTTTTAAGACAGATTGTCTTTATTCAAAATGTCTTTGCTCGGCAAATGAACAAAGAATCGAGGTATCACCCTTTAAGATACATTTTCCTTTCCATTAACATGACAGGATTTAGGTTACCATCGCAGATAAAAAATACAACATGAACTGCTTCGCTTCAAACTTGCAAGTTCTTTCTCAAATAAATGAACGAGTGACTGGCACTGCACCACATTAAAATGTCAAAATTAAAGATATTGAAAGATAAGATTTTTTTTCATTTTATAGTTTAAATAGACTGTCTAATTGTAGGTGCCGGTTTGATCATAATAAACAATATAACCCGTATAATCTATTCAACGCTGAATTTCCAACTTTGAAATCCTTATAGTCATATCTGAATTTCAGAGTGCCAATAAAGAATGGTAAATACAACAGGCTGTACAACACATGAATCCTAACCGTTAGTTGTGCAAATCAAAGTCATTCAAATAATAACGTGATGATAATAACAATTATATTAACCGTTAAAACAAAATTATTATTATTATAGCATCAAAATGTACATAATAAATAAAATTAAAGGCATCCAAATCCGGTAGCCATAATAATAAACGTTTGAACATTTACATTTCTTACAGTTCTGGGCACCTGCCTTACATTTATTCCAAGATCCATTCTGGGATCCAAGGAACCTCTCGTAGATGTTGAAAAGTTCATGTCCACACGGCCATAATATAAATGTATTGACCATTCCATTCTTCTTATGTACATGCATTGCTGTATTCAAGTTTTCAAAGAGAAGAATGCTTTTAGCGATTGAGTCACATAGCAGTGGCATGTGCTGTAGAGTATGGGTCAATCCCACTCTTGGTCATACCTGGGAACAGTATGTAGGCAACAGGCGGCTGTAAACTCGATGCCGACCATGCGCTGCAATTACAGGGCACCACGTACCCTGGGTTTGTGGGCGAAGGGTGCGTGTGGGTGTGCTGGCTGGGACAACCCAGGCTTCCAAATGCGCTGTTCTGGTATCCTAGAGATGATGCGTAAGGTAAGGTGCTGGTGGCCAACGTGTGGGGCATCTCTGTCATCTTCTGGATGGCGCTGGAGCTAAACTGACTCGGGTCGAGGAAGGAGTATGGGGCAGATGATGGTGGCAGAAATGCACGGGCTTTATCCGTGGAACCTAAGAGAGAGTCCGTGGCAGAGACCGGAAGTCCTTTCAGATGATCCGTGTCACCCAGGTAGGGCAGAGGAAACACGTACCTGTCCTTCTTCAGTAGGTTTTTGGGCTTGCGCCTGGGTCTGTATTTGTAGTCTGGATGTTCTTTCATGTGTTGAGCCCTCAGCCGCTTGGCCTCGTCGATGTACGGTCGTTTCTCGGATTCAGAGAGCAGTTTCCACTCGGCACCAAGTCTTTTACTGATTTCTGAATTGTGCATTTTTGGATTCTCTTGAGCCATTTTCCTCCTCTGGCCTCTTGACCAAACCATGAAGGCGTTCATGGGTCTCTTTATGTGATCTACCGGCTTTGACATTTTCTCAGCGCTCGTTTAAAGTTCTTTGTTCAAATAACGACAAAAAGTTCTTCAACCAAAAGAAAATAGTATTCACCTGTTATGCGGACAGACAAGGATCATGCCACTTCTGAAAACCTGGAGGAGTGGGAAAACGACATCAATGGAAAAAAATCCAGTAATTCTTCCGCGATTGCAGTTAAGTTGAAAGATTTTTCTTCTTAAAACGACACTCTTAGGTTGATCAATGAACAGCCAGTAGCTCCGCAAAATCCAGCGCGGGAAGCGAAGTTTCCTCGGTCTGTTTGTGCGTTTTTTCTCGGATGATTCTCGCCCCGCGAAGCACCTGGCTGAGAAATGAGGAGAAGCGAGTGAATGAGAGCCAAAAGCGGTGAAGTTCAAAGGCTGGGCTGGTTCGCTCTGCACGCGATCTGACATAATCACAGGGCGTTCACGCGCCAACCTGAGCACCCAATCAGCTTTAAGAAACCCACATAATACCTACCAAAATATGTATATTACAACACAAACAAAGATCTGGGAGGAAAAGGAGGTGACTCTTTTCCCTCCCTAAATCCATTTAGTTGAAGGTCTACAAACACAGACCTTCAACCTTTTTGTAATAAAACCTGACATCTACCAGCGTCAATCCTTTAGAGGCGACTGATGCCAGAAGAATAAGCTAAATTTTATTTTAAACATTGTAGTGCTTATGCAAACACGGGTCTATGTAAGCAGTTAAAGCTTTTAAATGGTATTGCCAATTTTTCTGTCACTTTTTAGAATACCTTATTTTAATTATTTCTAACATGTCAATTTATTGTGTTCGTTACTTTTTTGCAAACTTTGTATTGTGAACTGCCTATATTTCCCGATAACAACATAACAAATTATGCGTAGCAAGCGTAAGCATTAAAATTACAACGCAACAAGCATTCAGATATCTAAACAAGAGGAAGAAAGGAAAGACAAACGTTATAACAGATCTCCGAATAAAAGCGTGCTGTCTGAAGCAGTGGCCCCCAGGCCAATATTTCCTAAATGAGAACAATTGTCCAAAGCTCTCCTGGGACAGACTGGTTTGGGGCTTGCACCTGTTTTGCTGCTGTAATTTCACATGTTCAGAACATGCCCATAGACCATTTCTAAATGGTAACATACCCACGCAAATTTGGCCTTTTGAAAACAATGTCGTTTGTTTATAGCATCATTACATCTCATAAATAATCAAATGCAGAAAAAAACATTGACCCTTGCGATTATCTCCGTCTTGTTAATGTTTCCAATAGAGATATACGAAATCTTGTACAAATGTTTCATTAAATTATTCCGATTTCCCGTAATTGCTTAAAACACTAGAATCATGGCCACAGTACAGCTGCTTTATTATTATTATCATCATCAGTACAACATATTTTACACTGAAGCTGGGGTTCATTTATTTTTCATGATCTCTGTCTCTGTTTCTTTTTTAAAGATTACAAATAAACTTTTGAATTCACTTTCAATTGTTAAAATCTTTTTAGATGCCTAAATAGCAATTTTACTAATTCAAGGTAATGTGTTGTGTTAAGGTTCGTGCACTAAAAGCTTTAACATGCAAATCTGAGTGTTTAAAATAGATCAGGGTCTTAATGAGCCCGAGGCAAAGAGCTTGATATATGAGAAGCACGGGTGTAATTATTAAGTGAAATGTGTAAGATATGTGATATCTCGTGGAGGGGCCTTCAGGCGTGACACGAAGAGAGATCTGCACACGAACATATATTGTCTACACGGTGCAGCGTTATTTCAAAACATGCATGTTTTAATTGAAAACTTTTCATTGTTGGAAGAAAAACGATGTACGCATGTATGCATGCAAATATGCAATATGCCATTTAAATTGTTCCAGCATCAATTCCTTTTTTCTTTAAGACACAATGTTTGACCCGTTCCTCTGATCAGTGAGTTAATTCTGCACTTTATTTGTATGTATTTTTACACAGTCTTGCTGTTCTAAGCCCACTATATAAATCTGACGTAAATGCATATGTATTGATTTTCAGGTTTGTGAAAAAGACTATTTTTAAGAGTCTTAACACTGCCGCATGCCAGTGACTGATATGTTTAGCTTAGACTTACCTTTAATGACATAACCTTGAATTAATAACTTGAATTATTCTTTATAAAGCAACTTATATCGTTGCAAATGCAACTTTATATTTATATATAATAGCAACATAACTCTTCGGAGTACACCTTTAAACAATCTATGCATATGAAAGACAGTCTTTTCAGCACCAATATCTCGACGTTTTATAGTATCTAGGTCATATCTATACAAATATAGTAATAAAATGCAAACATCACTTCAAAGTCGTATTTTTTATTTAGCTTTTTATTAGTATTAAAAAGCAAAACTTGTGTGTTGCCTACATACATTTTCCCAAAGTGTGGCACTGATGGTAAATTGCGTCTAGGGAGCATGAAGTGTGTTTCTTAGTGGTGCTGGCTCGGTATCTATCAAGATTTACCGTTCCACTGCCTCTTAGCCTCCCTCTCCATTTCAGAGCACATCCGAGTGCAGTGCAGCTTGAAATCCGAAGAACGGCAGCCTGATAGAAACAGAAATTACAACGGGAATTAACAGAAATTGTTGGGGCACACAGCATTTGACATAGAGATGATGTACTCAACCCAAATGAAGTAAGATTTGTTAAATCAAGCATGTTAAGGCGCGCGCGTCATTTAATGGAAGTTCGTCAAAATGGAGAAGACATTCAACGTGCGGAGTACGGATCGCTTACGGTCGCAATGTCAACTGTTTGCACCTATTTATTCGCGTACCGAAGACTTTATCAGCCACGTGTCCAATGTGTGTGCAAGCGTATTTAGGTTTTGATGGCGAAGATGTGTAAGCTACGTCTATCTGATCTGCGTAAGCTACGTAAGTTTCTTTGCAGATGTAGAATTCACCACCCGAAGGGCACAAAGTCAGTTCTTTTCAACAATTAAAAAACGTTTTTTAAAAGCACTTTAAAGAACAATTCTTAGACTTGCTTAATGACAGTGGTAATATTTCGGTACAGTTGTATCAAAAGGTTACAATATAAATCTACATTAGGAACAGCTTCCGACTAATGTAGACATACGTCGTCTGAGATGCACAAAGGCAACTTAAGTCGAAAAGTGCAACAGAGTCATTAGCAAACCCACAGTCAATAAAGTCCAATGTTAATTTAAAAAGTATTAATTAAAATAATCAACTTACATGGCAGCGACTACTGTAATGAACAATTTTCAAATATTAAATTCACCATTACTCTCTGTGAATTAGTGAATTAATTTAAGCTCTACAAAATAGAATTTCCTAGTAAAACAAACAATGTACTCATAAACACTTAAATAATACACAATACAACATGGCTCATCCAAATAAAAAATGGAAAGAAATTCAAGTGCAACATTTCGCACTTGCCAGAAGTTCCCAGTTAAGAACGTTAGACGCGTCCCAATTGAGCTTTATAACCGGAGTTATCTAAAACATTAATAGAATCAGTGAGGTTTCTAAAAGTAGTATTCTGTATTTCTATCAACATATGTATTTTCTTAATACACGTTTCCTGAACAATTGCCATTCATTATTAATACAACCAATTAGATAATACAAATATAATTCTGCATGTTTCTATCAGCAAATTTAAAAGAACATTAAGCTAAAATGACGTTGCATATTTTGTTGCTAAGTGGATGAGGAAAGGTCATTTCAATAACCACAGTTCAACAAAAATACATCGCCGTTAATGTGGTTGTCTGTTATTTTCTCAGAATCAGCAGTAACATTGTGTAAATCCCACGTGTTCAGTCCCTCATGCTTCAGACAGAGTTCAAGAGATGGATACGGTGGTACAGTAGCTGTCCATGGTCCTGATGCGCTAAGTGGCTTTTTCCACTGCTAACTCGCGGTCCCATTTCGGACTCCTCACAAACCCGTGTTGACATTTCAATGCGTTTTATTCTTTTTACATCCCATTTACTGCTGTGATTCTGTTCGCATGATGCTGCAATAGATGTTTTCCCTCCGAGAATTTGGAAGTGTGCTCTGCCAAGAAACCTCTGCGAGTATGTTGCATGTTGTTTTGTAAGCCAATATTCATTCCCTAGGAATTATCTCGGTAAGTTAAGTTCTGTGCGTAACATTGCGGATTCAACAGTGGCAATGGGAGCCTGTTTACAACGGAAAAGCTTTCATATAAACATATGAAGAGCATTTTGAAATGTCTGACCCAGTGGGAATGCAGACGTTATTCAAGAGCAGACTGAGTCCTTCTCTTGCATGGATGTCATCTCATGCGGACCAGAAACTGATTTCTAAAGATGTGTTAAAGCTGGCAGCATCATGATAAAAAAAAGGATTTAACAAGCCATCAACAAGCTTTAAGGTTTAGGACTTAAACAGGCCTTAAAGAGTTTAAATATTTTAATGTGTTACTAACAAAAATGTTACAGCTCACAAAATGTAAATCTATGTTACAAAAGACAGACTACTCTAAAACCAAAAATGACCAATCTAACATAAAACACCTTCTTCACAAGAGAGTGTGTTAAAGAAACATTTGTTTAAAGCCGTTTGTTTAATAAATGAAAGTGAAAAGCGAAGTAATGTCAAGGACATATACCATAACCAAGTTTTGAATAAATTAATATTTGGTGCTTAAGTAATCTGATGGATGTCAGCAAAACCATTATCACACATTCTGTTCAAAATTGTACATTCCTATTTATTATCCTATGTATTTTTTGGGACAAAAGATAGCTATGACAACACCCTGTATAACCTAACTAGCAATGAAGTAACCACCATATGTATGGGTAACCACCATACAAAATGAAATATTAGCATTGCCAAATTAAGCACTTAAAGACCACTGGCATTTACCAAAAAATAACTCAATCAAAACGTTTCACCCCTAAGGGTTGGTGTGTCAGCCAATTATTTACACAGACTGTAATGGAAGTTAAAAGTTGTTTTGGCATGTTTTGAGCAAACACTAAGCAACCCCTGATGACCTCCAGCAACTTTCCACTCTGACAGTGAGCCTTAAAGGTGAAATTCAAAATATTCTATCCATTATGAGACAGTAGGTTGAGAAGTGGAGACGTGCCTCATACTCCCCCCTACATTCCATCTCAACCCCATCCCCCCCCTCGCTTCCTCCTCACAGACTCACATTATTTCGCATATTCAAATTGCTAGTGTTTGTTCTGGCCATGGCTCTTGGCTCCCATTTCTCTCCACTGTGAAAATTGATTTTAGTCAGCTGTCACAGCCAGCATTTTTCTGGAACCTCTGCAAAATATATTTACAAAAAACGCTGTTTGGTTTGGAGAAATTTCATTAGCCCACGCACCATCCCAGGCCCTTTTTGGGCGGCCATAAGAGTGATGAGCATAATGCTATTTTAGGAAAATGTTAAAAGACAAGCCATCAATGCTTCAAGATTGGGCCACATGTCTGGAAAAGTGTCCAGTCACAGGCAGCCCCAGTCCATCTTCAGCTGTATACATATTGTTTCCTCTTCCTCATTCTTTTCCCATATCAATCTATTGATATCAATAGTTGGGACCAAATCCTAATCAAAACTGAAATAGGCATCAGGCAGAAATGTATGACCGACGGGAAACATATAAAATTGACAATTCTCATGGTCAAATATTTTTACAATATGATATTTCATAAAGGAACCCAATAAGGGCCCCTTAGAGAATCACTTGCCTTGTGCAAAGGGCAGAGTTAATGAATAAGAAAAAGACAGAGCCAGAGATTGAATGAAATAAAACAGAATGGAAATTAAAAGAGGTTCAAGGCATTGGTTGATAATGAAAGGAGGAGGGTAATGCTTCAGAGACACAGAAGCAGGCATCGCACAATCATACAATACAATTAGGATTAAAGGGGCCAGGCGCAGATAACAGGAGATAGGGATGAATTATCACCCAAAAAGAGAAATGGGGCCCTTCTCTGACCTTCATTAAGAGGAAGAAAGGCTTGCTCAGGGCTGCGATGACTTGTAGCACACTTTCAGCTTCTTGCTTTTTTGTAATTGTCACTCTCAGAAAAAAGAAACACATTCAAATATAAAGGCCTGTAGAAACAGACAAATAAAAAGTTTTTGTAATTATTTAGGTTTACCTGCGTTAAGTATTAAAGCTATTAAGTATTTTATTTGTAAAGGTCCACTATGTACAACTGACCTTTATACAATTAAATACATTCTGCCCTTCTTTTATAAGCTGACAATAGTAGTGACATGCATAATTTAATGAAAGAACACAATGCAAGCAAGCATCTTGCTGCCAGGCTGAAAACCAAGGTACACAGTGCATGAAAAAAATAAGTAAAAAGGAAACCGAAAGGGCAATGATAAAAGAGAGTCAATTAAAAGATCTGAATGCCTTTGAATGCAGATAAATTGATTTAGATGAAACTCAAATAATAAACATTAGTATCAAGTGCTGATTGATTCTTTTTATTTGGAAGGGGGATCTGTTATTGCATTGTGAGATATCCGCTCCCTTTTCCCTTTACATTTTGTGATTCTCAATAGAGCAGCGGTTCAAAAGACAATTCTGTTTGGCTTCCCGTTAGAATTGCTTTCTGAAGCGCTTTTCAGCCTGCTTGCCTTTGAATTTGTTTAAAGTGCTCCAGTGTGTTTGTCGGAGATGAAAACTACTGTTATGTTCCAAAACCTTGTTCATTAACGTCTGTTACTTCATAAACATGAACCTAGTGAAAACATTGTTATTTCTCAACAGTAATTGTAGTTTACAGTACATTTTAAAACATGCGTGGTGACCAACAGTTTGTGAAGGTTAGATAGAAATAGGATCCATTTGACCAAATAAGTCCTTTGGTACTGTACAGTGGGCCACCCTTTGCATTTTTATTGCTCTGAGAGATATATTCAAGTAGCGAATACAAGCCCCTTTGTGGGAATGAACTTTTTGTATATTGTTTTGCACTCAGCTTTGTGAGACATGTTTATTCAACAACAAACAAAAGTTTTGAACGCAGTGAATTATTACAGGTATGGACGGCACTTAGGAATTCTGCACCCGCTAAACGTTCAAATAAATTTAAAATTACTAAACACCTCTCATTCTCTCTCTCTCTTTCCTTTTCTCTCTACTTCCCCTTTGAATATAATGGCTATAGTGGGCTCTCAAACAAAAGGGCTTTATCACAGACTCTTAATGTCACCCACACCACACCCCCACACCCTTCTCTCATGGCCACCAACTCCTTCCTCTCCTTTCTCATTCATTTATTCCACTGTATGTGGAAATAGGCTGGCCAACAATTAATTTCAGAGTGAATTCAGGCAGGATCTATTACCCCCTCTCTGCCTCCATTGCTCTAATGGAAATCTATTTCACTTCTCTTTTGTGTCCAATATAATTTAATGCCCATTTTATTAATGGCCTGAAATAATTATGGAAGCCTTTTGTGATTTTTGAGTATGTTTCATTTAATTGTGCAATAAATGTCTAATCAGGCCTCCCATCTAAAGCCATTATGGCATTAAAATTAACAATTACGCCATGAATGTCTTGGTGAATACGTTGGGGTCTATAGAAATCGCTGTTGATAACAAGACACACATACATCATTCATGAGTTTTTTTT
>JAZGTK010009247.1:0-17432 GCA_036877625.1 Ambastaia sidthimunki | reverse complement strand
AAAATATGCAATTTACTACCGATATGAAAAATGGATATCACTCACTGAACTGGACATGAGGTCATGTGACACCCTGTATTGTATGCAATAAAAAATAAGCATGCAGTATACGGAGCATATTTTGCAGTATGCAGCAAGCAAGTATGCTTACACTCCATTTTGAACACAGCCATAGAGTCCCAAACTCAAAGTAAACGCTGAATTATCTGTTATATGACAACTGAAATCATCTAAACTTGAGGTTCAGTGTTTTTCTTTATCATTCTGTGCAGGTTATTAATAGAGGTTCACACTCACCATTGCATCTAATATTGGAAATAATGCGAGGTACAGGAAGGCCCTTCTTGTCTTGTTTCCAACTGATTCATCCACATGGTGAAGCTTATTTATGACATAGTAGCCCAGATCTGTATAAGCTGGGGGACATATCGCAGTTTTTAGAATTGATTTCTGTGCTTTGATTGGCTGAGAAATGTGATGGGAGGAGAATAAAACCACTTCATTTTTTGTACTTGTCAACCATACAAACTGACACAACATATGCAAACCGTGAAAGAGGAAATGAAGAGGAAACAAATGCAGTAATACACTGATAACACGTCAAACAAAAATCTTCTGTATTATTGGTTTTTTAAAGCAAATTCTGATACCCGTTTAATAACGACACTACCCAACAAACCCTAACTCGACTCGACAAATCAGAGTTTGTTGTTTTAATTGGAAATCTGCTTCCTGTGTGAAACTTACTAACACAGCTTCTTTTACTCACTGTCCAACCAATAAATGATGAGACATTAAAATTGTCTTGGGAAATCAGACACACCTATGAGGACGTGAAGGACAATAGCAATGATTCCTGCCACGACCATGCACAGGACAGCTTTTGTTCTCTCCCTCCGGCTGTTTACAAAAACCAGTCCCACATTTTTGAAGTCGCTCATGGGTCCCGTGAAGAACTTCATAAGTGAGTATGCCAGACCGTAACTGGCCAACATCTCAACTTTGTCCTCTTTCACAGAAGCTATTCCCCTGTTCAGAGCCTGCAAAACATCAATACAGAGGATATATATTATTGGTTATAGAATAATAAGCCATTATTATATTTTAACTATATATTATGTATAACTGCATGAGCAATTCTATTAGTAATGTTGCCTTAGTAAGAAGCTATTACTAAATTAGCAAATGCAATGTGACTCAAATGTCTCTGTTAAGTAGAAACTGCTTAACAGTTGCAATCTGATGCTACCATAGCTCAAGTGGCAATGCTGAACCATCCCTATGAAAATGCCATAGTTGGCTATAATATTATCCCATCATTTTTTTAAAAATTTTATATCAACTATATATTTCTATAATAAACAGCACTATATCTGACTATATAGAGGTCTACATCAGCAAGTGTAAGAGAGACAATAGGACAGTACCTATAAATAAACTCACAAGGTTATATAAGACTAATCCTTCCCACTCTGTACCCGTTCATATGCCCACATACCTTTTTAGACTATCACCTTGCCACAAGTCACAGTAAAGGACACAATCCAGTGTACATTGAATGTGAAAAGAAACTAATGCATTATGTTTGTTAACTTTATACAGACCGAAAACAGCTCTCTGCAAAGTGATTAAGGTGCAACAACAAAGATAGAATTCAGTGTGTTTACAGTACATCTTGGTACCATAATAAAGCTTCTCTAATATAGACAAATTCTTATGTCTGTTTTCTCCACTATTATATCTTAGAGTTTTGACTCCGTCTGCGCAATATTCACATGTATTATGACACGTTTGTTTGACTCTTTTTCAACTTTATTTTATGTTTAATGTGGTATTTTGAGCATAGAAATATCTGAAGTTCACTTCAAAAGGAGATATTCTCTTTAATAGAAATCATTTTTAGGGACTATAATAAATGGTTGAATGGACCTACAGCTCTCGTTTTTCTGGGTTTGTGATGTCATGATCCCCAGAATTTGGGAAAACTCCACCCCTCTGTGTCAATTCTGTGACATTCCTGAACATTGTGCACTAGGCAGTTAGCCAATTACAACACACTGGGTATAGGTTAGCTAACCAATCTGAGCCCTTTGCATAATTCTAAAGGAGGGGCTTTGTAGAACCAGGAACTCAACAGTACATTTGTATGAGAATGGAAACAGCGGTGTAGAATGAAAGTAAAATATGAAAAAAATAATGTGTTTTTTGAAAAACAAAGCATGGGTACCTACTGTAGTGAACCACAAAAACATAGTGAAGATTTCTTAAAAGGCATTATAAGGCCCCTGTGAATACAAATGCTTGTCTAGTGTCCTACAGACACATAATTACAGCCTGTAATGTAAAATTTAATACCAATTTATTACACAAATGTGACTTATACAACTAGTTTTAACACTATGTTAATGTTTTGTGTAGACAGAAGACAACCAGTTATAAAGGGGCCAGTTATAAAGGCACAGAAAGTTATTTTGGAGCGTGTAAAACCATCCTGTTAAGGCAGACATTTAAACATATAATACAAAGAAACACTTAAAAACATCCTAAACAATTATAAAAAAAAGATCCTAACATGCATTTTCTAATGACACTCAGTGTCTACAATCTTAGCAGCCAACTATGCTGGTATATACACTGTGTAAGTACAGGTTTTTGTGTGCTTTTGTATCTTAATTTTATACATCTTCTACTATCTACACATATTTTATACCATCTATTCTATACCATCCATTCACATTGGCCCTGACCCCAAACATTTCACTATGTTAATCATTATTGTAAGTGGTATCTGTTATAACATTATTGTATGTGGCATCAGCCTCTAAATGCTTCAGCCTCTTTCTCAGGCTCAATAACCAGATTTTAGTCTGTAATTAA
The DNA here is from genome assembly GCA_036877625.1 of Ambastaia sidthimunki. Taxonomy (NCBI): domain Eukaryota; kingdom Metazoa; phylum Chordata; class Actinopteri; order Cypriniformes; family Botiidae; genus Ambastaia; species Ambastaia sidthimunki. Next base: position 14,555 of record JAZGTK010009247.1, on the reverse strand, counting down.
CTGCACCTTTTTATTGCAAAAAAAAAAGGAGTGGCAGCCTTTGTAACATGTTACATAAGGGACATATTCATAAGTATCTAATGTTTTTAAGAACAAACTCAAACTCTATTGAATCAGAGAAATCAAACAATAATTAAAAATTAAGTACTATCTATAAAGTAACGCCAGGTAGAGAACATGCCTTTTCTAAGTTAGTGATAAAAATATTGCATTTGATAAACAAGCTAAAACTGTCACACCTCTTAGCTACTTCGTTGACCCAAAAAGGCATTAATTTTACTACAAGGACAATCTCAATAGAGTATCAAACCTAAGATACTTGTTCGGTGGCATAATGTGACAGTTGCTTGTAGGATCTGAACCCAAATTCTTTTGATAATCTCCCAGGTCTTTGCCCACCACACCATAAGACCCAAGACCAGAAACTGACACATGACAAGCAACCAACCTGATTCTAATCTAGCCTCTAACCATCAGTCAAATGAGTGCATTTGCATACACCTGCTGTTCACACACTAAATGTTGTTGCGTGACAAAATAACAGATACACTGAAAGGCATAATTTCCTCATATTTTACCTGTTCTCCGAAGTCGATCGCTATATTTGTAATGGCAAGTGGTACCAGAAACCGAATAAGCGGCCAGTACGCAGTGCTTGTTATACAGTCCATCACGATCAGGTGTTTGTACGGACTGAAGAGTAACGGTGATCAGCACCAGCCTTTGGTGCTTTTAGCAGTCTGAAGTTAAACTGGAAAAACTGGAGACATTGTCAGCTGTACTGTCATTCCCAGCGTTTCCGTGCAGGAGGAGACAGAAGGTCACACAAACATTTCACAGTCATTTCATCATCTTCTCATTTATCGGCAAGTGGACGGTCACGACGACAAAAGACGGCTGTACGACCCTACTGAAGTTCTGCATTTTAGCTGTAGTGTTCACAGATGTCGAGCTGAAGGTCTTCCGCTGAAGGTGTCTCTCTGTGTTATTTATTCTCGTGCAAACACACGTGGGGCGTCACAACAGAAAGTCCTTCTCCAGCTGTTGACGTCACACGGGGTTTAAGGTTTAAATAATACTGCAATTTAAAATGTGTTAAGTAAATAAATTATTTATTATTACATATTATTGTGTATGCTAGCACCGTGCAGTTTAAAAGACATTTTAAAAAAAGTTTAAAATACGTTTCAAAGCGTTGGTCTCTTTATTGAATCTCTGCTGCCCTCTGTTGGATGCTAGTAAGAAAGTTTTTTTTGTATATTTATCTCACAGATTAATTAAAAAAACACAGTATTTTGAGTGTGAATTTGAAGGTCATTAATGCAATGACAAACGTTTGCTTTTATAATAATTGGATCCATCATGTTATAATTTAAATGTGTTTCTTTTATGCAGTTAATTATTATATATATTTGAGACTAAAGACTTGTTTGTGATTTTAGGTTTTGCTCAGTAAATGCAAGCTAGCTATTTGGTTTGTTATTTGCCTTGTATTTTAGGACAAGTGAATCAGCGGAGGGAATGCAGTGTAGCACATCAGTCATGAATATTCAGGAAGGTTAATGATTATGCATGAGCTGCAGTGGTTTGATAGCATATGCTGTGGTGCCAGAAGGCAGAACAGAGTCTGTACAGAAACAGAAATCTCAGCTTCTTTGGTGAGAAATGGTCTGACTCAGCAGACGTTCTGCAGAAGAAATCTACATGTCTACACAGTAGCTAAAATCCCTCTAACCAGTATAACACCAATGTTTTTATCATTTAATATTATTTGTTTGTTTGTGGGAAAAATAATATAAGAGTTGTCTATAGCGGGAATTTGACAAGTTTTTGGCTAGTTGCAGATGATGTTTGGAAATGTTTGGCAATCCTGCATTAACGTGAAATAAGGCAGGTGTCATAGTTTTAAAAAGAAATGAATGGAAATTACTTTAACAACATACGATTCAGATGATGTGGGAAAAGGTGGTAATGACAACACAAGTGTCAAATTTGGATACTTTTATAATTCAAGTACATGAAGGATCAAACAGTCAGGCATAGGATAACAGCTAAATAACAGCTAGTTACACGTTTTCAGCTTAGCAAACTAATTTTGTTATATAATTTTGTTATAAGATTTGTGATTTTGAGTGTATCAATAACACATAACATGGTGAGTATTGATAACTTATAATGTGATGAGTGTATCAATGCTATTAATTAAATCTTGAAATTATTCAGATAAGCACATGTACGTGAATCGATGATTTTTGTTTCACCCACTGTGATTTTAAAAGAGAAAACCAAAGAGTCTAAGACAGTTTATCGCTGTATTCATTTTGTATTAAACAGCAGAGGGCGCAACAAACCAATGCATCTTTAACCGTGCCGTTGTAGCTCAGCCTTCAGTGTAAAGCTGTAAACCAGTTAATCTGCCTTCAGTGGTATCATCAACCATACCCTAGGTGTACTAGTTTTCTATATTCCATTCACAGGTCATTGAATAAACTATAGTAACATACATGCAAACCTGTAACATACATTGACAGTCGATATTACGCTATTACCGACGTATAAATAGTTTGCAGCAATATCTATTTTTAATATTGTTTTTAAGAAAATCTTTGTCCACAGTGCTGCATCATATTCATCAGACCATGAAACATTCATGTTAACTATAACCCAAAATATTTAGCATCAGGAATAGGTGTGTGGACTTTAAAATCAAAATAATACTGAAATTTAAGCGATAAACTTATGACTAGGTTAGGTTTGATTCGAAGTGCAATATCTGTCGTTTTTTTCTAAATGACATTAATCTTAATTTTCCATTATTTACCATCATAAATATTAAACACACCAATCATTTCCCATTACTGTGGGTACGTTTAACTGTTTATAACTTCACTGATTTTAATATTGCAGACTTGGACATTAGATTATTCACAGAATATACTGTTTACTTGAACTTTCAATTTTCAACATGTTAACTTAATCAACTCTCATTTATGACTATCAACTTATGGCTGTGTTTTTATTTTGCTACAACATAAACTATTATTAAATATTCACGATGCCTCCTTGTTTCCACTAACCATGCTGTCATTTCTTGACCATAAACCGCTTTACCACTCGTCAGGAACGCTTTAAACCCGCCCACAAAGTTCCACTAAGGAACGAATCCCTCCGCTAGAGAATAGTCCCATGTTTAACGAATGAAGCGAGTAAAATGCTTCTTTATTGAGACATTAAACGACGTTGTGTTTCACAGAAGTTCCTGTGTTTTTTTGCATTTGATGTATAAGTGTAAAGTGCGCTCTAACCTACAAACGAGCGCTTTTGCGTCTTGGCGGGAAAATATTACTAGCGCAGTCATACGTCAGTGGGCGTTGCTTTAGCTCGCGGGAGCTCCAGAGCTTATTCATCCTGACACTGTCACTCGGGCTATCAGTCTGTCCAGCATCCAAGAGGGGAACTAGTGAGTTGTGTTAATGACATTATACATCACTTGCCACGACTCTCATTCTACCTATGCTGCAAGTAAACGGAGTAAATAGTTGGATTGTACTTGTCGTCCCTTGATTTTTTGCATTTTTTTCATAGCGTCAAGTCTACAACTCAACCATTCTGAAACTGCATTGGTTACTAAACGGTAAGGATGCTGTTTCTTCTACGATCATGCATGAATCTTTTGGACTTTAAGCATATGCATTCGGGGTTTTTGGGTGTTAGTATTACATGCGTTGCTGATTTTGAAAGGTTGCATGTAGTTTAAGGTTTTGGAGAGAGCATTAGACGCAAGCATTAGACGCATGCGTTTAAATGTTTTGGTAGTAACACCGGCTTTAAGGTGCAGTCGCTCCCATTTTTACACGTTGTCATTTATTTGCACTAGTTGGCTGCTGTACATCTGTTTTATCGACAATGTCTTATGTGTTTCCCAAATCTATTTCACACATTGCATTTATACCACAACCTAACCATGCGCTATGTCATTTGCTTAGGCGTTGGTCGTTATATTGCGAGCATTATAGTAATTTCCTCTTTAATTTTGTTCACCAGTGTCAAAATGCCGGTGAGTGCGAGTTTGGCGTATAAAAACTATGACTACGACTACGACTCCATCCAGCCCTATTTCTACTTCGATAACGACGATGAGGATTTCTACCATCAGCAACAAGGACAGGCTCAACCTCCGGCTCCCAGCGAGGATATCTGGAAGAAATTTGAGCTGCTGCCCACGCCGCCCCTATCGCCCAGCCGGAGACAGTCGCTCTCAAACGCGGACCAGCTGGAGATGGTCAGCGAGTTCCTGGGGGACGACGTGGTCAATCACAGCTTCATTTGCGATGCGGACTACTCCCAGTCCTTCATCAAGTCCATCATCATCCAGGATTGCATGTGGAGCGGCTTTTCCGCCGCTGCCAAGTTGGAGAAAGTGGTTTCTGAGAGACTAGCGTCCCTGCATGCTGCCAGGAAGGAATTATTGGCTGACAGTACGGATAGCAGCTCGAATCGACTGAATGCAAGTTACTTGCAGGACTTGAGCACCTCTGCATCAGAATGCATTGATCCATCTGTGGTTTTCCCGTATCCGCTAACCGAGTCGCACAAAGCTGACAAGGTTGCCCCATCACAGTCCATGCTGGTATTGGACACTCCACCTAACAGTTCCAGCAGCAGTGGCAGCGACTCAGGTATGTTATGCATTAGTGACCTTTATGTTATTCTGATTATTATTATTTAATGTAGGTGTATTTAAAGTGGTCTTGGGGTATTTAACTGGTTAGTGTATGCAGGAGGGGTTTTTACTGTTAGGAAGTTTTGCAGGCTCATAATTTTATATATATATATTGTAATGGCAGTAATGGGGTGGTGTGCTGATCACGGGACTTTGTCCTTTTCAGAAGACTTTGATGTCACGGTTCCAAAGCGTGAAATTTTGCAATGGTTGATCAGTGCAAGTGGTAGTTGCATAAGCTTTCTCCACTCCCTCTCTGCTAGACCCCCAGCCTCTAGACAAGTAAAAAATGTAGAAAAGGCTGCAATGGCTGCAAATATCAGCTGAGAGGAAAAAGTGGGCAGGAATTGGAATGCACAGCCCCCCCACCCTTTCCATTTTATTCCCTTTGCTGTGCTCTGTAATTTCATTATTGTTTATTATTCAATTGCAGAAGATGATGAGGAGGAAGAGGAGGAGGAAGAAGAAGAAGAGGAGATAGAAATTGATGTGGTTACGGTGGAAAAGCGCCAGAAAAGGAGCGAGACAGAGGTGTCAGAATCAAGGTACCCCAGTCCCCTGGTCCTGAAGCGCTGCCATGTCTCCACCCACCAGCACAACTACGCTGCCCAGCCCTCCACGCGGCACGACCAACCCGCAGTCAAGAGGTTACGACTGGAGGCCAGCGCAGTGATCGGCAGCAGCAGGCACAGGAAACATCGCAAGTGCACGAGTCCCCGGACGTCAGATTCCGAGGACAACGACAAACGCAAGACTCACAACGTACTGGAGCGCCAACGCAGAAACGAACTCAAACTCAGCTTTTTCGCACTAAGGGACGAGATCCCAGAGGTCGCGAATAATGAGAAAGCTGCCAAAGTGGTGATCCTAAAGAAAGCGACAGAATGCATCCACAGCATGCAGCTGGATGAACAGAGGTTGCTGTCAATCAAAGAACAGCTGAGGAGAAAAAGCGAACAGTTAAAGAACAAGCTGCAGCAGCTGCGGAGTTCACATTAAAGCATCTGTGGCACACAGAGTCCAGTTGAAAAGACTTTCAAGAAACATTTCGCTCCATGCTTTTTTATGCAAGTTAAAGACTGTTGCCATGTATAGTTGTGATGTTGCATGTCCAATGCATTTTTTTCTTTTGACTGTTGTCAGTTTTTTCCATGTTTGAAACTGCCACAGTTTAAAGTTTAAGGTGGTTAAATAAAATAATTTGTATTTAAGTCGTTTATTTTTATTAATAAAATAAGAAAATATGGGGTCGCGTAACCCTAAAAAGTAAAATTTGTTTTGTATGTTTTTGTATATAGTGAATTAATATTTCCTAAGAAAGGTATTTTTGGAACTGTATCAGCTATGCGTTGTTGTCAACCATATTTTGTTTCACTATATGGTTTTTCCATGTTTTAACGATTCTTAAACATAAATACATTTCTTTCTGAACTCTATGTCTCTGTTTTAATCTTTATGCATTGAACTCATACACAGATACTGAACACAAACATTGACCTGACTATTCCAATCTGTTTTTCAAAGACTTTGGCACTCTCAATTCAGAGAAATTAGGTATTTGCTTTGCTATTCCAAATATAACACAAGCCTGTTTTCAACATCTTGTTAATCATTTCAGGGATTCTCCCAGTCGGTATCATAAAGGTTAGTGTTACTAGGTTCTCACTCAGCTAACACACAATCTTTACTGCAAATACTTGCATGCAATCATCATAGCTAAAAAAATACTTAACCATGCATCACAGACCACATAAACAAAAAATGAAACCACCAGTGCCTAAAACCGAAAGTAAATGCAAAGATAATTTGGGGGCCGTTGCCTGGAAACCTAGCGAAGGGGAATTTGACAATAAGTACAGGTGATATATAGTGACAGTGTAGAGCTGATGACTCACATGCCACAGTTCTCAGTCTAGTATTAAATCTGGGTTCATGTGGCCCATTAGGCACCTGTTATGGATGTGGCAAAGCCCTGCCAATGCATTTCTGAGTTGTGTATTCACTAAGCTATAAACCACTGTCAAATCAGTGCAGCAAGCAAGACTGCACGTTTGATTGTGGACGCATCTCTGACGTCGTTTATCGAACACGGTTTAGTGCAATTCTCAGTCCTATGGCGAGTTCAATGAAACAGTAATAGAGTATTATATCTAGGTAAGATTCGTCGCGAGGCACCTCCCAGCTTCCGTAGACGACAATTCTTGCATCCTTTAAGGACCTTGCTTGTGAAAGCATGGCTTTGCACGCATTTGGCATTAACGCGTACAGCGCTATTTCGATTAAAATAGGGTGACTGGCTTTTGCAAATCTGTTTCCACAACGATCAGAAAACACTCGTCGCGATTTCCCCCCGACAGCCGTGTGTTAGGGCAATGTGACGTCATGGACTGTATCTGACTGTATGCAGCGCGTGCAGCGGAGCGCATGCTGCGAGCACATGGAAAAAGGCTCGAGACGAAGTGCCCAAGAAATAACTCCACACCTGAAACGGAATATCAATAACAACTGAATCAAATCACAGGAAAATTGGTAAGTAAACAATTATATTACGTTACAGTGGGTTATAACGGTTTTTGTGTCTATTAACAGTGCATATGTGTCTAATTATTGATGCATAAAATTGATGCTTTGACAATAGGACATAGGCTGTATGATATTGGTATGTATTAAGTGCATGTATGTTCAAACGCTGGGGTTTTATATTTCCTATTCATATTATCCAACAAGAAATAAATTGTTTATGAACCAAATACCTAATCTAATAAATGCCTGTCTCTTGAAACAAAGCAGTTTTCTATAATTTGCTATAAAGATGTTCCAACTCAAGCCAAATCTAAAACAAAGGCTACTATTATTATTATATATATATTACATATATATTTTGAATCTAGGTTAAGCACAGTTACATTATAAAGTTATCTTCTTCAATGTGTGCCGACTAACTGGACAGTATATTTTGTATCGCATGTATGTGACAGTCAAATTGTCCACTAATATGTACATATTATGTGTTGTTAAAACTTACACATGTTCCCATAAGTTATTAAAATACATTTGACAGCCACAAATTATAAGTGCACCTATTGTCTTATAAATATCGAATAAATCAACCATTTGTTGTTAATAAACAGCTGCAATGTGTTTGCTTAAACTGAAGTTTCCTTTGTCCGTGCATGATTTCATAAAGAGTTTGAGTGCATATTGCACCAAGACGTTTTAAATATGATATTAAAAAGATGAATTGCTCTAAAATGTTTAAAGTGCCATAGGCTGTCCATACGTTACATTGATTAACCTATATTGTTTGTTTTCCTAAACAATAAGAAGCATTCTGCAGCGATTAACAGTCTAATAAAACAGAAACAAAGCATGATTCTTCTTCAGCATGTATCTTATTAATCTGGTCATGTCTGTGTCATCTTACAGATGCATAAATAGAGCGTGTGTCTGTTATTTCAGTACAAGAACGATGCGATTAGCAAGAATTGTGTGATTAGCAGTTCTGTAGCAGTTCAATAACTGAGTTTAAATATCAGCCATCAGTTCAGTGCAGATGTGCTCTAAAATCTTTGTATTTAAAAAGAAGCCTCAGGTCTCATATCTTTTCACATTTTTCACTGTCACATTATGTGTGGAGAGTCTTTATCCGACAGGTGTACAATAAGGTGTGGAACACGAGTCATTATGGATTAAACCATGTCTATGCATTTATTCTATATGATTAAAGTATGAACGCTTGCATATAAGGAATGCCGTGTCTATACTACATTTAGATTTGTGAGGTTTGGTTTTATAAGCACTCTGTCAAAGCAGAAGTATTTTGGAGCTGCTCCTTAGGAAAAAGACATTGGTTTTCTGGCTTATCCTTCTTCAGGGTCACATGATTCCCCTTGGCAACGTCAGCACATGTTTGGCTGAGGGAGGCAGACCACACACTAATACACAGTCAAGGTCCCTGCAGGGCTCAGGATTAGTCTGAAACAGATCCTGAGATCAGTGAAGACCACATTTAGAAGTCTAAATTGCTTTTGTGAGGAAGTGTTTAGCTAAAATATAAATGCACTGGGGATCCAGATATAGAACAAGAATCTACTGTATAGAAATCACCATAAATGAAACTAATATATATTAATATATATTATAAAATAATACAGTAAAACAATATAATTTAATAAAAACACCACCCTCTGGGCAAATTTTTGGACCAAATTTTGATTCGAATTAGAATATATTATATGAGTCACTGTTATAGACTCTTTTAAAACTGTGTTAAACTTTTTTACTTTAAGCAGCAGATTAAACAGAAGAATTTTAGTTTAATTTAGTTTTTGTGGAACAGTCCTTTTAGCCACCAAAATAAAAAGCCAAAAATCTGTTTTGTTTTGTAAAATTATGCAGTTTCACAATGACACCATAAATCTCAGGAGAAACAAGGGAAAATTTGAATATTGGTCTGTGTGTAATATTTGTTTTTCTGCCTTATGAACTCTGTTGAACTACAGTTTAAATAAATTGGATTCATCAGCTGTGCTCTAAAGAGGGTTGAACAGACTTCTTTGGCAACACAAAAGCAGGCCTGTTTTTGTTCTTTGGATGGTTTTCCATGTGTTATGTAATCTCTCCCCCTATTTTGGAACGGAGGTCCCCACTGCGGCAGAGATCTGAGCACTCTGTCTGTCTTTGTCTTGCTCGTCTCCTTTTTTAACCTCTTCCCCCCTAAGTGAGGCCCCTGTAAACAATGACATCATTTCCTATTGACATCACCCTTCTGCCTGCCTATAACCACATTAACACAAACATTTTGCTGTTTCTTTTCACACTCTGAAGTTCTGATCTCCTCCTGTTTCTGTTCCTCTATCTTCTTCCTATTGCTTCTATGTTAAATTCCAAGTTGGGCTGGACAATACAGCTGAAACATGTTGCAGTCTTTTGATGACTTTTGATATATATCTCGGTAATAAAGTATTTCTAATTAAACACTTTAGAAAATAACTGCATGTAAAGACTGTGAACTTTTTAAAAACAAGTTTAGAATAAATTTATTAAATGGGCAGTTTGAACTGAACGGAAATGAATCACACGTATCTACCACAAGTCTAGCACAATTTTTACTAAAGTTCAAACACCATAAAAAACTGAATGCACTTAGACAAAAAAAGCCTCACTACACTCATCTAATGACATGCCCTTTAGGAAACATAATAACTGCATAAAATGCACAAATAATTGCATTGTTGCATAATTTTATATAGCCCAGCCCTACTCAGACTCCCTTTCCTTTTTCCTATGTTTCTCTTTCTCAATGTCTCTCTCCCTTTCTCTCACTGTTTCCATCAAACGGCAGTGATGGCGACGGCGTCTGTGTTTTGCCTGGCCCTGCTGACCCCATCCTGTCAACCTGCCAGGCAGCTTTCTGCTTTCTCTCTGTCGTGTTAGCTGGCGTTCACAGAGTGCATTCTAGGCATAAAAACACAGCACTAGAAAACTAGATTTACACACTTTGAGAGACATGTTCAGACCACCAAAGATCATTCCTGCTGAACGCCGGCTCATTTACAAACTGGTGAACGCAAAGCACCTCCGTGATTATTTCAGCAGAGCTCCGCAAGACAGACATGCAGACGCATACGTGCGAGAAATCGCACACCTCAGTCGCACTTCCTCACTTCCTCAGCTGTTACAGACTGAGAAAACAGTCTGTAATGTTTGACTCTGTGTTACTCACTGCAGAGACACAAAGATATTCAAATCAAGAAGTTTATATTTAAGTCTCTTTGAACTTAAGCTACTGTAGTTACTGGAAAATAGAGAGAGCTCTAGGTGAAGAGAGAGTAGAGAGAGCTCTAAGTAAGCCGTTTGTATAGGCTGATTTACCCAAAAAAGTATTAAGAATGTGGCTGTGTGGTACTATTAAAATACAGCTCTGTTTGTTTCAGCATCCTGGCCAATCCGGACAGAGCACCATTGGAGTTTGTGACCGGGGTTATCTGTTTCTGACCAATGACAGACTAAAGAAAACTTTCTGAAAACAGTCATTATTTTTGTAGTACCATTTGGTGATGCCAGTGGAGCACAAATTACACACTGGCTTCAATCTCTTCTCTTTAGCTTGTACTCCAAAACCTGCTTGTTTTCAAAATTATAGACTGAAATATGGTTATATACTCTGTACTATGTGTGCTGTGATGTGTCAGTACCTTGCAGTAGAGACTATTTATGTCTGTCTAAATGAAAAGAGGCTTAAATGAAAGAGTGTTTGTATATGCAATAGGTACCTTAGCGTAAAGCATGACTGTTAAATGTAAGCTGCTAAAGACTTAGTATAGACTAGCGCTTGTGACAGTATGTAAGCAGCTCCAACAGAATCAAACACACACACAAGTAGTCCCAGTTCCAGGCAATATGGAAATTTCTAAGAGCTATTGGTGCCCAAACTTAAGCAAACTATTTAATTTACCTATAATAAGGTTCAAGTAAAACCTAGGAATAAGGTTTTCAAGTAAAATAATGTCTCTGTGGGTAACATTACTTTGAAAGACTTCATGTTTTGTTCTACAACATAAAAACACGCAGTCATACCTCAAATTCAATTTTCAAACCATTGTGTGCATTAAAACAACAAGTATAACAAATACAATATAACAAATATAACTAACAAGTTCTTACATAAGGTCTACAAGGGTTTATAGATTCGTCAGGTATGTAAATAAACAGCCCATTTCTGAACGGAATTTAGCCAAAGTTCATTCTGATTGGCTGGTTGGCACCCGTAAGGGCGTGTCATAGTTATAAAATTTGCAATGATAATGAAACGTATTACTGAAAAGCCTCCGACCATAACAAAGAACAATTTTTGATGTTGATATAAATGGGACTTTACACTGCAATGGTGTCATTAAAAAGCAAGTTACATATTAAATGACTGATCATCAGCACAGATGAACTATGTATGTCATCTGACAAACAAAACAATGAAATAAAGGAAAGCGAGGGAGAGGTTATATATTCAAAGTCTGTGTGATGAATAGCATGTTTTATTCAGGTAGACCCTCGGCACACACTGGCACACACTGCTTACTTAAAGAGCACAGCATTACTCAAATTCAGAGTGAGTCAAAACAACATAAGCCAGCAGCTGCAGCCGATGAAAAGCGAGGGATTCAAAAAGCCATAGAAAGATGGTGGGTTGGTCTCACTGGCCCATTTTCCAGCTTCTGTTAATTTGTGACTCATTGCTACTACAAACAGTGTGTTTGTTTTCCTGCCAACACACTGCATGCCAGGACAACAGACACCGAACTACGCTGACACGCACATACAATGCTAAACCAAAGAGTTATTCAAATCCAAACTGTACAACTGACCTACATAGATGCCACACTGCCATGCCCTAACCTTTAGAGGTGGAGTTGTTGAACATTTGATCCTTCAGGAGAGATTAGATATGAAACAAGTGGGCGTTTGATTGTTGTGAAACATGGAGCGGAAGGAGACACTTTGTGTACTTTCTCACGGATCATAAATTATTAATGCAGTAAATATGTGAAAATCTACAATCAACAATAGCTTTATCTTCATCTGTAAAACTGGCTTTTGATTGTTTTGTTTCATAATTTCCACCCCAGTGTGCTGTGACTTCGTCAGTGATGTTTGCTAAAGAAAACTTCACTTTCGCTATTGGTCGAACTTCGGACAAAGATCTAGTTTAAGGATGCTTTTGCAATGAAAAAGTACTTTATTATTAAACAACGCATGATTAAATGTGTAACCTATATTAACTCGCCTGCTAATTGGTGACATTTCCTAATAGCACTGACCTAACACTGCCCAAGCAGTTATCAACAGTTAGACTTAGTGAACACCAGGGGAAATTAAACAAGCACCCCTAGACAGCATGTAGCTCATTGTGTTAATTAAGTGGAGCCATTTAATTTGTTTGTTTAGGTGTGAAAGAGAGAGATTTTTCACACTGGAGCAGACGCACACCCAAGGGGGCGGGGTTATAACTTGCCAGGTCACCATATTGAGTCAAAAGACAGCACCAATTAAATTCTAATCGTGCTTTCTCACTGTAAGGCGTATGAATGCTTCTGACACAACATCCCATTGTCTATGAAGGTAAAAAAGATTCAATATTTGTTAAGTGTTTTAGAGTGTTATCTAATAGTGTATGTTCAGGACTGTTGATACTGAAAACTTGATCCGGAGTGTGATAGTTACAAAGGTATGTTAATAAGGAACTGATTTTCTCCTGTCACAGAAGTCAGTGGGATTTATCAGAAGTCAGTAGACATGCTGTCTGACACCTTTTTGACAGTCAACATTACCTGAGTTCTTGCCTGCTGTGTTACCTACCACATCCATGAGTAAGTTTTTAAATAAATAAAACCTGAAATAATATATCTTAACCAAAAAAAATTCAAAGCAAGATTAGACTAAGCATGCTTGACTTTGGACATTGATGTTGAAATGATGTATAGATTTTTTTTCCCGGTTCTTCTTTAATGTAAGTTCAATACGTTTGCTTTACTGAAAGTTCAGTGCGATTAAGGTCTAATCTCTAAGGACCATATTGGGCTCAGTGCTTTCTATCTTTCTGAGGCGTCACATCTAAAGAGGTTGCAGATTCAGACGTGCCCCTCAGAGAGCTTCTACTGGGTGCTCAGATTTCCTCTAAGCTTTCTGTTTCACAGAAAGATTCTTTACTCATGTCATCAGTCCCACAGGAAGCACAGTCACCATTTGGAGGAGAAGATGGTGACTGTAGAATCTCTGTCTTCCATGTAAGGATTGGTCAGGATGGTTAACTAGTCAACTTGTCATCCATCAACCAACTGTAGTCTATTAGTGAGTTCATCTTATCTCTGTGAGGATTTTATCTAAAGTTATCCACTATTGTTCTGGACTAGTAGTTTGGTGCAATGAAAGTTATAGGTTTTGACATATAATTGTTAAATATTTGTTACCATATCAAAAGGCTGATCAGTCTGCACATTTTGGTCTACCTACTAATGCAGTTGGACGTCTTTGCATGCTGTGTATCTTGTGCATCTTGTGCTGTGTTTCAGTTTCTTACACTGTAAGTGTTAAATAGTTAAGCTTTTAAATCCCTGTTCCCCTCTGCTCTCTGTCTAGCGCTTTGTAAACTGAAGAACCTGTAAGAAATGTGAGCGGTGGACATGACCCGTAACCAGCCTGCAGGACTAGTCAATTAAAAAAAATGTTTTGTACATCCCTAGATCCCTGTTTTTACTCTTTCTGTCCTTCTCTCTTTGAATCGAAAATCTATCTTAACAATATCTTTCTCCACTGAGGTGGGAATACGGTTAATTCTTTTACAGGAACTACCTCTCTCTCTCACTCTCTCTCTCTCTCTCTCCTTCTCTCTCTACAGTCAGACTGTCCCCTATGTCAGAGAAACCCTGCTGATATTAAGTTCATGAAAAGTATACTGAATCCTTACATGACCATCACATCTGCACTCTCAATATAAACAGATTAAGTGTTCAGCGGGCCTGTGCTGTCTATAGAATATGCATGGGGACAATACATCTGCTGGATGTTATACAATACTGGGTTCCCATAATGCTGCACACAATCCAATGATTATTAATCATTGTTTATATGAAACAGTCAATGCTCAGCCTTTTTCCTTATGTTAAATGCATCAAGCACTTGTTTTGACTATCAGAGGTCCATGGACACACAAACTTTTGGTGAAGCAAAATACATAGACAATGTCTAAAAATGGCCGATTATAAGCAATCAGTTCTCAGCTGTTGAAAGCATATCATAGTATATAAATGGTGGATAGTAATTATTCAATAAATTT
>JAZGTK010009246.1:0-17432 GCA_036877625.1 Ambastaia sidthimunki | reverse complement strand
ACTGCAAGTCATGAACACACACACCCGTCACAGTGGGCAGCTATCACTGCATAGCCCGGGGAGCAACTGAAGAGAAGGTTTCTTGCTCAAAGACACCCCAGTCGTTTCCTGCCAGCATTGGGAATCAAACCTGCAACCTTTAAGTTACAAGTCCAGCTTTCAAACCATTTTTTACATTATTTTACAGCTTTGTTTAACAGCAGTTGTGTCATTTGTGCCTAATTTGTTTTTTTAAATAGGACATCTGAGATATCCATTAGGTCTTGTGAGCTTTGAAAGAGCAGCTTTTGAGAAATACATTTCATCTCTAGGTACTAGTGTCACAAACAGTATAAAAAATACCTTTCTGTTTAAGTGTAGGAACAGGTTCAAATTGTGGCAGCAGTTTAATGTTGCAGCTTTGGGATTTATTTCTGTGGTTGCCAGATTACTCTCTCATTCATTAACATTCAGGAGCTTTTGTCAGTCCATCTGCTTAGGTGCCTGACTAGTGCTTCTCCTGCTGGCCACTGTAATCCCCTGATCTGGCCAATCAGAGGTTTAATCCTGTCTGAGGGAGGGGGCATGACTGTGTGAAGCAGCTCATTGGACCGGAGTACCCGATCTGGATCAGGCAAAATTCCAGCTAACCTCAGACTACCCAGGTCTGACTACAAGCACTGTCAAACCGTTCAGTTGGATGTCATATCTCACTGATCTGAGATCACTTTTGTAATTATCTTAGTAAAGATTATTGTAAGAGTTTGGAAACTGAAGCTGGTCCCAGACCACCATCATTACTGTTCTGTCATATCACATCCCTGCTGAGCTATAAACCTGCTCACTCGCAACAAACCCATTCATGCAGACAGAAGCTGTGATGAATGTAATTGTATCTGACAATCAATGATAATAGTAATATATGATTTACTGTAGGGCATTTGCTTTAGGAGCTTGTGTAATGGGTTTATTTCTCATAAACTCTTAGAACACGAGGCTTTCTGAAGACAACAGGAAAGACTAACCTGCAGTTGAATATTAAAACATTTTCCACACGTCTGGAAACGGTTCACGTCACTAATGCCCTTTTATCTCAATAATGAGGCTTCAGTTTTGATATTCACCTTTTTAATAACTGTCACACAGCGATCCTAATGCAAACTTCAAAGTATTAAGGTGAGGGTAAATATTAACTGTCTTACTCCATCTAAATATGTTGCAGATCTGTGCACAGACACACATTAGGCTGATGTAATAAAGCCTCACACTTAAATTAAATGGGACTTAAGAAGATGGGCTGGGAGCTGTTTAGCAGATCATAAGTGATAAGAGGAAGTAAAAGACACATTAAGGCACTTTATGTAAAGTGTATTATATGGTACATGTTTGCTTCAGTTATTTAGCTCCAAAATAAAGACTCAGACTTGGTAAACTTTAGAAGGGAGACAACTGAAAACAATATGAAGAACATGCTTAGAATGAAATGTGAAAGATGTGGTGTGTGAATGCAACATAGAAACATTTTAATTGTTTTAATTGTGCGTCATTTCCAATCAAGCTGTAACTTTGTCGAATGATGCAAATGTTATGCAAAAACTGTAAAAATATCCCATACAATACAGATTGTGTGATATTCATTATGGTAATCAGACTCTTTCGGATATTGGTCGTCAAATTACATACTGTAAAGTTTGTTTTAAGAGTTTATTTACTAAAACTTTTTTTCAAAAAGACTTGTTAACTTAGTAAGTTTTCCAAACCCCCTCAACAGCTTTTAAATCCACAGAGTGTTCTTGTATCCTGGTTTGCATCTTGCATCTCAATTGAATTTCGAGTCGTCTTGTGTTTTCGTTTCCATATGGTCCCCGTGGCTTCCTGCCTTTATTGTTATATCAGACCTAGAGTTTTGGTGAGTGTATTGACAGACATGGATCCTCAGATTAATTGGATTAGAGTTTTACCTGTAGAGGAGATCAGAAGATCAGAGCTGCACTCACTGGCCCAGCAGAGGTAAACGGTTTCGAGTTTTCCCTCTGGTTGCTGGAGGTTCAGGGGTGAGTCTGTCCACAGTAATCAGTCTTGAAACGCTGCTCTTTCTTACACTAGAGATGCTGGGTCTGTTTAACAGGATAGTAGGAAGTGTTTACAAACATCACCTTGGCTCCTTTATATCCCTGACAACTGCATACAACAATCTTGCCTCAACAATAGAATATACTATGTGAATCAAGCATTGTATATATGTGTGTATATCTTTATGTAGTATTTGACATTATGATATATGATTGATGTAAAGGACACTCATTCTCAACAATTAAACTTGTCAAAGCTCACGTAAGAACTTCTTCACATTTGTATAATGAATAAAATAATTACTAAATGGCAAAAACAAAGAACGGTACTCTGACATAATAGTTTACAATTTGTTCATTTTTAAAGAGGATTTGAGTTTATGAATAAGATTTTTTCTCAACTATTGGAGACATTTGTGAGATTCCTGTCTTTTTTTCACCGGGGAAATTTATGAGTTGAATCTAAAAGCATTGAGTTCACTGTATTGTGTCATATGATGTCACTGTTAGTGTGACGCAGTTACCCAGCTCATCTGTTTTGTGCTGATCTGCTTTGCTCATACCTGATCGCCATTTGAAGCTATTGAAAATGAATCCCGCCCATGTCTGCATCAGCAGTTTACTGGAGATATTCATTCATATTAAGGCAACTTTTTCTAGCTGATTTTTCAGTTGTTTTTTAGTCATTAACTTCATTTAAGAAAATCGATTTAGGTAGTTGATCCGTTCAACCGTGTCTATCAGCAACTGGGCGGTAACAGCCCTAGAGACTAGCTGCAGAGTTAACAACTTTGCACATTCTATGCACTTCTTGCAGCCTTTGGGAACAAGACTGAATTTTATCAGTGGCAGGCAGGGGCCTCATGGCGTTGACATCTCCAGTTCAGTCTGAAAAACTGACAAACCACAAATCTGATATGATTTGTGCCACCTCTGTTTTGGGATTTAAGTTAAGTAAAAGAAAACTTTACCCAAAACTTGTCAGCAGAATTTGTTAATCCTCTTGTCTTTCCAACCCTACTGTCACATTGTTCTTTTCAATACAATAAAAATACTGAGTCAATAATGAGTTAACAATGTAGCTATACTCAATAATAACTCAATAATGAGTTGACAATGTAGCTACAGAGACACTACAGCTGTATTAAGAATAAACATACAGCTAATGGTTGTCACATGTAGCTCCTACCGTAGTGAGTAACTCTTACTTTATAAACGCCTGCTGAATGCCCACTTCACTGAATAAAACAGCGTGACACCCACCCAGCAGCCCATGCTGCACCTTTGAAGCCCTGCAAAACTCAGGATTTCCTGGGCTTTCATTAACACTGTGGCTTTGGGCAAAATCCGCAGAATGTTTGCTTCAGTATAATCAGACTGTTTGTGTTCTGGTCATTGCAAGAAGAACAAGATATCCGGTAAGAATATCTGTTAAATGTATTCTGTTGGAGCATATAGTCACAATATAAGCTGTGTTGTCCATGGATGGAGCAGGGAGGACATGCTAGACGCAGTGTTTGAAACAGAGTGTAAATTATTCAAAGTTTAGGATGCCTCATTACTTTTAAAGGAGAGCAGTCATGCAGGCAATATTTAAAATCAATGCTATTATATATTTAAAGGTTGAAATAGATTTTATGACTGCTATGTTTTTACAGATTCAAAAGGCTATATTTCTTATATATTGGCTAAAATAATTATCTTTAAACCAATTGTAAAAGAATATATTTCTTTCAATATTTGTGCTGTGCCAGACAAACAAAAAACTATTATACTGTTATTTCTAAAATTCCCAGATGGGTTGTGTGTGTTATGGAATGAGATATTTGTCTACCCGGTCAATGCATTGTATTATTGATAAAGTTGTAAAGTTATATAGCTACAAATATATAACACATATTAAAAATGTAATATAAATTCTGACTCTGTTCCAAAGTCTTGTTGCTTACTTGCTGGCTACTGTCTACATAGAAAGATTCTTAAGCAGCATCCTTACTGAAATAGAACCTTGTAACTGACCAAATTGGAACACACTAAACTAACAGCAACCCTGTGTTTTATACAAATAGCTTGGCGCAATGCATTATGGGATTGCCTTCTCTGCAACGGGATCTGCAAAACCTGCTTTCTCTAGATGTGATGCAGATCAAAAGAACGTATCATAGTTTGCATCACAATTATGCTGTCTAGGACAGCCTTTGCACCTGGCAAACCTATGATGTCTTGAAATGCTGTCTAGGCAGCTTGCTATGTTTTAAAACAAAGCCCTTCTTTCACAATAAGTGGCTATTGTCCCATAATTTTTAAGTTTCCAAAGAGTGTATGTGTTAATGTGAGCTACATTCTGTTGTGCATGTTGATTCCGGTGAGCGTGATACTGATGTTTCTCGCATGTGGCTGGTCTCTAATGGGGATTATTGATTGAATACCTTTGAAGGAATGAGTGTGGAGAAAGGCGAACGCACAACAGCTTGGTTGTTTGCTTTAATCGCTGTGTAGCACCGAAGGCCTCATGCCAGAGAAGAATTAAATCATGAGCCACATCTCCAGCGAATTTACTTTCTTAACTCTAATTACTCTCGAACCACAACCCTCCTCCACTCTGAGAGTTGAGTGGTTGCAGAGAATTCATAAACAGGTGGGCTGCCACCCTGCATTCATTCAAAACTGGATATTTGTTGCAGTTATTGTCAAGTGTTCAAATGTTAGATGTTAGACTATCGTATTCCTGTAGCTCAACTGGTAGAGCATTGGGTTAGCACCGCAAAGGTTGTGGGTTCAATTCCAGGGAATACAAGTATTGATAAAAATGTATAACATAAATTCACTGTAAGTCGCTTTGGATAAAACTGTCTGCCAAATGAATAAATGTAAATGGTCAGGTTGGGGATAAATGTAGCCCCTCCTGTTTTCTTTAATTTTGACATACGGTGGGTGAGTTGTGACAGTGGAGGTTTGACATAGGGTACCAGCAATTATGGTCTCTTCAAATACAGCCCTGTGATAGCATGAATAAAACTGAATTTTAAGTACTCCATTATTCATCTAAATTATATTACACAGGTTCTGCATTACTTGCAGGGTTGTCATGCATCTGTTTTTAGGCTAACTTGGTGCCTTAAAAGTTTTCATAAAAAATGTAGTATAGTAGTATAGAGCATAGTAGTTATTTATATCGTTGTGAAGCATGTCTGGTTTAGTCTACTATATTTTTACAATATTTTTATAAACCAAGCAGAATCGCAGTTGATCCTGACAGCCAGTGATTCTCAACATTTTCACTTTGAAATTAACTTGTGCAAAAGAGTTATCAAAGAAACTATTTATTTCTAGCTAGCCAGATTAAGTTAGGGTTTTTTTGGAAGTTGCATTCAAAATCTACTTGGCTCAGAGATCTCAAATGTGAGTGGACATGACACTTCTAAAGTTCTGCCTGCAGTAGAAGTCCACAGTAATTGTGTGTAGATTTTTCAGCGTCCACACACTGAATCCTCCCTCTGCTTATTGTTGCGTTGAAGCTGGCTGATGGGAGAAAAATCCCATTGTGTTGGGGTGATGGAATGCTCAGTCGCTCTGCTAAATGTGCCACGGCCACCTTCATCGATTTACCATCGCATCTCAGGTGACAGACCAATTCCGACAAGGTGTACAGAATGGCAGTAGTAGTATGATTTGGACTGCAGAAACACAATTCAGAAAATACCAGAAGGATAGTTAGTGTTTCAATCATTTTGAGGAATTGAAGATTAATGCAGGGTTGATTTTGATGCAGTACTGATTGGTTTAGGCATATAAGATGCACTCAGACTGCATTGTGGTGTATTTTTAGAGATTACTTGAAATGCTTGTATTGTTTTTTTATGGAACAAAAGAAATTAATCTATGCCTACATGTATATTTAATGACGGCTCCTTTTGTATTTTGTGAACATTAGCATAACTGTCATCGTTTCCTCAAACCCTAATTCACACAAGATTAATTTCCTCTGTTTTCCTTTTCTCTAAAAGCTTAAGTAGTCACCTTCAACAAAGCATTGCAAAGTCACAAGACGCTAACAGCCTTGGAGAAAAAATGTATACACACTGGCTTGCATTTGCAAGAGTTTAGAGATCCTCCACTGACAGACAGCCGGCAGGTGGAACGACAGGAAATAGAACTACAGTAGAATACATAAGCAGGCCTCTGGATTTCCTCTGTAGGTTCTCTTATAGTGCTACTGTGACTGATTAAATCTGACCTGTCAATCATTCACCCACGTTTGCGTATAGCAGTGGGTGTTAGCATTAGCAATGACACCCATTAGCAGTGGGGCAGTTGTGGTCTACTGGTTAATGAGTCGGGCTTATAATCAGTAGGTTGCTGGTTTGATTCCAGCACCGGCAGGTAGCAACTAAAGTGCCCTTGAGCAAGGCACCTAACCCCTGATTGCTTCCCAGGCACTGCAGGGATAGCTGCCCACTGCTCCGGGTGTGTGTGTGTTCACGACTTGCAGTGTGTGTTCACTTCTCATGAAGGATGGGTTAAATGCAGAGGTCACTTTATGGGTAACCATAACTGACAAAAACATGTCAGTCACTCATTACACTCCGGAATATTTTGTCCTGATTGATCAATTGCAGCATTTTGTATAATGACCACTAAACTGTATAATAACCGTTGTCTCAGGTAACCAATATTCTGCATAGCTGTGCTTTGATGTTACTTTGTACTTTGATGTCTCTCATATTATTAAACTACCTGCGTAATAAAATAATTTGAACACTCTTTCGTCTTTGCCTATTAACTCCTTTTTTACTTTTCATTTCTGTAGGTGAACCTCGCAAGTTTGACCCAACCTTCAGAGGGCCAGTTTATAACAGGTAAATCAACCTTCATGTCATTTTAATCACGCAGATGTGCATGTGATAAATCTTGACAACAAAGATCTTTGATCACAGTCACAATTATTTGTGACATCAATAAATTCACGGATTATTCCTCAAAGTTCTTTTCTTTCAGTGTTCACAGTTCTTTTATCAAAGAATTCTTTTCACACTGTTGTCATGGAGATTCTCTTTGCCGCAGTAATTTTACCTTCCTTGTAAATTCATTTATTTAATCCCAAAAGGTCAAAATATTTTCATGCACATTATCTCCAATCCCTAAGCTATTCTCCAGCATTGATATACAGGATCATGTGGATCAGAAAAATTAACCACACCTGGAAACTTTACAGCCTTTTTGCTGCCTTAAAAATCAGGGTGTTAAAAAAACACTGCGTTCAGAAATTAAGTAAGTTAATGTTGCTATGTGTAACACTTGTGGAAAAGGCACAAATCAAAGCATTAACTTGCTTAAGTAAGAGTGAGTGCAATTGCAGGAGCTTTAAAACACTCAAAACAGGTCAGGCAGCAAACGAAGGCCCAGTAACCCATATAGAGTGATGATGGGTCATTAAATAAAGAATGAGGACATTGCTCACAGTCCTAATTGTGTCTGAATGCAGCAAGACGGAGAGTGGAGCTAGTGAAAGTGTGGCCAAGGGAAAAAGAAGCTGTTCTCTCATATTACCTCTTTCAAAGAGAAAATCTCAATCCAGCTGTATTTAAAGCACAGTGGTATTAGTGCATAAAAGGGTTTCTAGCACACATACCGCAGCAACGTATTGAAAACCAATTAAATGTAAAACCTTTTAAATATGAACAACTTTAGAGATGTACAAATGTTTACAAACCCTTTGAGACTCATAGAATATTCATAGAATTTATAAGCAGTTTTACAGAGAATCTGTCCATTGTAAAACTGCAGATTTTCCTCAGAATTGTAGAGCTTGTCAGTCATAGAATTCTACAGATCCGTGTTTATGCTTTATGACATTCTAGTGTTCAAATGTACAAAAATTACTTTACATATAAATACCTATAAATACTAATGAGATCCTGGCCAATTGAAGATTCATGCATGTTATGTTGACATTTATCAGCTTTTTAAAAATGCTTCTTGTCATTATTGGCTTCAACGAGCCCATTAGTCTGTTGTAAATGTTTGGATGAATTGCTTTCATTTGTATTAAGGATTTTAGCTAAGCGGAGATGATTACACATTTGTTGCAAAATAATTGCACAGCAAGAGTCAAAACACAACAGATTTTCTCTAAATGCCGATTCTAATGCCTGAGTCTTTAGCAGAAGAAATTAGGATGGAAATATTCCCTGGAAGGGGCTTCAGTGCTTTCAGCTATTTAAATTCCTCATAGCAGCTCTTGGATTCTGCTAAAGATGGTGATTGGCTCTTGATAGCTGGAGATGTTATTATAAATGGCCTTATGTACTGCAAAATGATTACATGTGACTTTTTCAGCATTTTTTCTACAGAGCTGATTGGTTTGTATGTATGTTGGTTGGCTTCTCCTCATCAGCTCCTCCGCTTTGGGATTGGATGGGGTCATTTAGCTTTGCTAATGGGATGTTGACAGTCAAATCAGAATTTGGAGGTCAAATTATTCATTTTTCCATTGTTTTGTCAACAGTGTCACATCTTTATAGTCCCTCCACATGGATGATTTGTCAGGAGTCTGTTTTAGTAGGAAAGACATTTTGAGTAGCCAGACTGAGCTAGTCAGGGCAGTTTGGTGCTTGTAAACAGCACAGTCCATCAGCTGTCCCTGAGAGCAGTCGCACACCTGTTAGCTGTGATATATATAAGCTGCTAATTCCAATACACTGGTCATCTTAACACATGCTTACAAATGTCTAAGGCTGTTTTGTATCAGCTCTTTATTCCCTTGTGTTATTTCCTGAGAAAACTAAAGTTGTGGACCTGAGTTATAGGGTCAGGAATGGGGGATTATCAGACAATGATTATTAATTCAGGCAATAATCCCAGCTAACAGGGAACATTGGCTAACATTGTCTAAAGGTGTGCATGCTTGTGCGTGTGTGTGCACGTATGTGTGTGTGTGCGTGTGTGTGCACGTACATACGTGCGTGTGTGCACTCAGGTTGTGTCAGAAATACCAGGTATAAACAATAGAAAAGGCCAAAAGTACACAATTAAAACACATATAGGGCAAGTCAGAGGGAGAAAACAGTTAAATAATTCAGTAAGAGATGTGTGTTGTTAAAGCAGGAATATCATTATTTGAAGGCACCTGTGGGTGGTTCCTCACAGCTCTCTGACCAGCTGATGCACTTCTCTGCTGTTCTCTGTGTTCATGCTTCAGATCTCCAAATCACATTTTCACTGACAAAATAATAGATGAGTCACTGCTGAGTTTATACCCAAAGAAATCACTGTGAAGCAATCACAGGCCTGAGAACATTAGTGAGACATTGTGGAAGATGGATTCCCTCTGTTTGCATGGCCGAGGGTCTGAAGCTGCTGCCATATAAATGACTTTCTGTGATGAAGAGTCTGTAAAGTAATCTCTCCTCACAGGATTTTAACTGACCATTATAGACTCATTAGTTGTTTTAGTTATTTTCTATCATTATTTTTGGGGGTGTGTTTTGATTTCCTGTTTAGTGCAGTGGGTGTGGCCTATAAAAAAATCACACAACAGGGAAACAGTGATGTAGTATTTAAGCAATTTTAGGAAATTTTAAACCTTTTAAATGTGCAAACAATGAGAATTTAATCTGTTCTATATGGATGTTTTAGCTCTTGTTTTTCATGGTTAATTTATACCGTTAGGTTTAAAGAATGGGTTGATTTGGGTTTGTGGGGACAGGAATGTATTTAGGATAGCTGTCATTGAAAGGAAGAATTAGTGGAAATAAGTGGAATTAGTTTATACTGTGTACTTCTAGCCTTTATACTGATTATATTAATAACCTTTTTTTCTATACCTTTAAAAATAGACTGTGTGCTTTTTAATTTAAAATGCTAATTAAAAATATATAATGTGCTAATATGCTAATATATAGGCTATACAAATATGATCAATTGACCACATGCACAAGCATCTACTCAAGCACAAGCATATTTTGTTAATAAACTGAATTTAGTCTTAACAATTCGGTTATATTGGCTACACAAACACTGAATTATATTGGGGTTGTTATATCCCACACACTTTAAAAGTTTAACAGTTTAATTTAACATTATATGAAATTGGTTAGCACTCAAAGGCATTTTAATTTTGGCTTTGCTGAGCCCAGGGTCTAGTATAGCATTGACCCACATGCTGTTAGTGATAATGAACTCTAATCGGCTTATACGTTTGAAATCTCTCCTGCCCTTTGCTATCTATTTACAGAGCTGGTTGGCTTAAGGTTTTACATTTGAAGGGCAGTGAAATTGACCTCAATCAAACCAGGTTTTATCTTTAACTTTGGCAGGATGTGGGTCTGTATTAATAGTCTAGTAAATGTGTAGTTCCTCATTGTCAGGTGCAAGTATTTATATCAACGTTGGTCATAATACTTTCCTTAGACCTCTGTTAGCCCCTCACATAGACCAATGCTAATGGGTCAGATGACTATGAAAACATGCCAGATGTAGTATGTGTGAAATACATGCATACTGCACCCACACATATACTATTTAGAATGTATTGATTTAATAGTCAACGAGTAGGTACTTTATCTCATTCAGTATGTACTGTCACAGTACATGATTTCAGACACAGACTAGATTTAATCGACTATAAAGAGATCTCGAACATGATCAGACATATATGGACATTTCAGTGTTAAAACTTATGGAAAGGTCAACATGATGCGGATCAGTGGAGACAAGCCAAGCTGTCCTGCCCTGAATGCTTTTTTTATCATAAAGATCATTTTGAAATGTTTTGATAATACATTTAATTTTATGTGGCTACTCATTATGCTACATAAAATGCTATCAGTATAAATATCTGAATATACTTGAATGGTTATTTTGTACATACTGCATTGAATACTTAATTGTGTGAATGTGTTGCATTGACAGATATGTAGAACTTCAGCTTTTAAAAAGTGCCACTTTCTGCTTCTGTACTGGTAGAGAATTAGCCAGACAGACTCAGCTGTCTGTTCCAAACAACCATTTCACTGAATCCTTTAAGAGGCAAGCAAAGTAATTTGTTAGTGGCAAATGAAATAGACATTTATAATTATTTTAGCTATAACTTCTGACAAGCTTTTATGAGTTTTGAAGAAGTTTTTTCATCTGAATTAGCATGGCATCCTGACACAGTATACTGTCTGAATGCTGAAATGTATTTAGATGCAGATGTGTAGTTTACAGTATGTGCTCACACCTACAGCCTTAAAGATTCAAATTACTGTAAAAATACAGCAATTATTTGGCAGAATAATACCATAAATTCGCATTAAAATGCATATTAGAGTGAGTAGTAAATGAGATCACTATAGTAAATGAGACACTGCATTAACAACAGTAAAGAGACACTTGACATTAACACAACATATTGTCAGTCTGGTTCTCCCTCCCTATCTCTCTCTCTCTCTCTCTCTCTCTCTCTCTCTCTCTCTCTCTCTCTCGTACTGTTCTTGTACAGTTCCTCTTCTTTACTATTGCAGATATGTCACTCTGTTGACCTTGTCTAAGATGTGCATGTGCGACACCATCTCTACAGCATTAGAAGTACAACACCAATAGATGTGACCTTGCTGTTGTGAATGTTATCGGCTCACTGCCTTGCTAAACGTTTGAAAACTGTGCCTGAAACCTACATGTCACATTGTTAGTAGATGAGGTTGTATACTGCATTATAAAAATCAGAATTTTAGGATCACATGGAGCTTTACAGTGTGACCAAATATAAGTTCAAGAAGTTCAACAACATACATTGATTGACTAGTTTTATGATTATTGGAGGATATATGTTAACTGCTGTAAGAACAAGCCACAGACGTGATGTAGCCACAAGTCCAAATGGAACCACCAATAAATGAATAAATGAAAAATTAAATCAGCCTAAATGTGCTTACACACTAAGTTCATAAAATGAGAGACTCTGATTGTTTTTTTGCTTTTCTAGAGGCTGCACAGATGTGCTTTGCTGTGTCCTCTTCATCATTGTCATCCTCGGCTACATTGCACTCGGCACTGTGGGTAAGTGCTGCATCTGCTTTTTTTGTGCAGGAAATTTATAGTAATCATTTCTGTTTATGGACGTGTAAACAGCATCAGCTGGGATAGATCACCACAGTATCATAAGACTCACAGTTTTAATAGAGGTAAGCAAACCTTGTACAACAATGTGTGCATTACAGAAGAAGCACAGTACATTTTATAGGACGGTTAGATGTTGCAAGCATCATTAAGCATCAGTGAAGCTAATTTAAAAATATGTAAATTAAGGAAGATCTGTTTTGTTTATATTTTCATATACATCTTGTTAATATGAACTGGACTTCCCAGCACCATGAAAGAGGCATTTTTGGAGAGCATGTTCAATAATTGCCCCGGTGGCTGTAAAACTGTGTGCAAAACGTACTTCAAATGTAACGTTTTTGGATGTAACAGTTCTGTCATGCTGCTAATAATGTAGTTAAGCTAGTTTCTCCCCAATTGTGTTGTAGTCATAATGAAGGTAGTTTAACTGCTGGCTGGTTGGATTTATTGCTCTATACAGCATAATTGTTTAATTACTTTCTCTCACAAAAAGATTAAAACATTAGCCTACAGGACTGAAACCTACATAGGAATCTTTGATCAGATGAGACCTCATCCACTGATTCCAAACCATCCCTTCTTCTCAAGAGAGAAATAAACTTTAACAACCCCAAAGAAAGCAGATGAAACATCATCCAACATACAGAGATGCTAAACTTGGTGCTCTGTAGATAAAAGACACACACAGAGAGAGAGAGAAGGAGCGAGAGAGCATCACTCTTCATGTGGAATATTTTTGAGAATCAAGAGCAAAGGCTTCTGGGTTCCTTGTCAACTCCTCTGATGTAAGATTGTACATGAATATTTATGATGTTCAACCCCATGAGGAGCTCCATATTTCTTCCCTCTACATCAAAGCAGGGCTAAAGTTAACGCTAATGCTAATACCACTCTCCGCAATTCTTACAATTAACAGCGCTAAAGCTGACGCAAGACAGAAGGCTAAAGTGGTGGCTTTGTTCTGTTAGCGTATGTTCTTTGTTTCAAGGACCAAAAGACCTTGGGCCTAAGTTTGAAAAAAAGGGCATCACTTCACCACAAATCATCTCATCAAACGGTTTCATGGCTTGTTAATGCTAACCCACCACAGGTTCACCCTGGGAGATTTTGATATCAACACATCACAGATCCGGACTCCTAGTGTTAATGGCCACACTGACTGAAAAATGCCCTCGTAGCGAACGCTGATTGCATTTAAAGTGCAAAAGCGATAAGGAAGGGGCACCCAGAACCGGGGCATATTGACATCACCTAATTTTGCCCCTGGCAAGGGGATGATGTCATACTATCCCCTCTGTCAAAAAAGAATAAAAGATCACACTAATCTCCTTTCTTCCAGACAAAAGATGAAATCACCAATCATCCTCCAGACACATTGTCTTGAGCTACAGTCTCGCTGACAATCATGTTTGCAGATCTGGGTGGGCACAGACAACAGTGTTATCTGCTTCATGATGGATAATAGAAAATGAATTGCTTAATATTTAATTGGAAATATTTACATTCACTCCCATTGTTTTTCACACTGTTTTGTTTTATTAATAGCACTAATGGCATTGTTTTGCATGCAAACACTAGTACATTTTCAAAGGCCAAATTCAGCTGTAGTTGTTACTGCAGCTTAACTCTGGCATTAAAGCGAGTCACTGCAGTGTGTGAACTCATTTCACAGCTCTGTGAATGCATCTCTAATGGACTTGGCTCAGCAGGTGTTTCACACAGAGCTGTTGAATGTTGGCTTTTCTGACTTCAGTTTCATTCAGAACTATTTTCAGATGCCTTGTGAAAAATGCAAGATGGTTAGTGTACCTTATTTTCCCTGTATAGTGCCCTTTCGAATGTGTGTGGCTGTTATGTTCACTGAATTTAACAATATATATTTGTGATCTTTTAAGAAGAACACAAATAAATTACTTGGGCATAAATGTATCAATTAATAGGCTGGTAAAACAAGCTCAGACATTTTCCATGTTTAATTTAAATTAAATGTATCATTTCTGTAGTACCAGGAGCACCAAACAGAATTACAAGTTTAATGACTCACCAGCCTCTTAGAGCACAGAGTTGTAATATAGCTGAGGAAAGCTGTAAATGCCGTCTGAAAGATATTTATGAATTTAATCTCTGGTGAAAGATAATATAATACTGTATAAGATTTTTATGGAAACATTTGTAAACAGGTTTATTTGGTCAGAATACACAATTGTCAATTGAAAATTTTTGCATATCAGTGTATTTTAGATAACATACAAGCAAGGGCTAACTGCTGAATAAAATATATAAAAATATATGTATAATATATATAAAATATTACAAAATTAATAAAAAACCACACACAACCTTATATTCAAGTATGACAGTACTCATAGCATTATTGTCATAATAATAGCTGTTTGATAACTGTAACAAAGAGATTCCGAACAGTTTGTTTCTGTGGCGCCTTCATAACATAAAAGGGGCCTGAAGCGAATAAATAATCGTAAGCTATACTGTCATATAAACAAAAGTCCTGGGCATTATTATTTTATGCTCATGAGGTACATACGTTAGGTAGCTGCAAGTGTTTATAGAAGTGTGACGGTGCATTCTGATGAATTAATCTCATCAGGCTTAATGTAGTAGCTGATGCCTCATGCTTCAGTCACAGCCTGCATTACCTCATACAGATTTAAAGAATCATGTGCCACACAAAACTATCAAGGTGTCAGGGAGGTTTGAACTCCCTTTTTCAAAAACAAAAAAGTCAATATTTCATTATATGACCCCTTGAAGAGTAATTGATATCATTTGGGAACTTTTGTCCAACTGAAAGAGTTACTGGTGAGTAAATGAAGCTCTCTTCTGTGTTGTAGCTTGGATTCACGGCGACCCAAGAAAAGTCATTTACCCCACAGACAGCACGGGTCAGTTCTGTGGGCAGAAGGGCACACCCAATGCGTAAGTGCCAAAAACTCCACCAGCCAATTATAAGCTTGGGTGGGAAAAAATAATGTTCATCCAATCAAATCCTCATCCAATCAAATCCTTCGTAATTATTATATTCTAATTATTACACTTAAAGTAATTGTACCTTGCATTTCTGTGCTTATTTAAAGCACATAATTCATGTTCTAATGCCTTTCAGAAACCTATTTCAGAAATCGTTATTGTGCTAAATTCCTTTTTGTGGAGTTCTGTGTTGATTGGCATCACATAACCTTGGGGGAAATAAAGAATTGCTCATTAGCAGAGCTGGGACACAGTGATGTTTGTAGCTATAGAGGGAGAGATGTTTTCTCTATGGTGGATTGGAAGATTTTAGATATGTGTGGTTCTTAATTAAAAGATGTGCAGCCCTGGTGGCTTAGGGGATTATGGGTAGGGGGTATCTAACACAAGCTCTCAATGCTGTCCTTTATCCAGACATAGTGACTGAAGGCTGAGGTTTAATTTCTCCCTGTGTTTCAGTTAATCAGCAGGTCAGAGAATGTTGGGCATGATATGCTTTTCTATAATTCAGCTTGCAGGGCATAACACAAAATAGCAAGGGTTCGACATGGGTTCGATTCCATACATACAAATTGTGCATTTTGAAAAGTAGTTGCTGTAGATAAGTGTCTGCCAAATGCATCAATTACAATTATGTTTTGATGCTGAATCAGGGTTAACTGCTGTTACAAACTTGACAAAGCAGCACTGCACATAGTTTTATTTCAGAATCAAAAGCATCACTACTGAATGTTCTGAAAAGGAGCTTTAAGAATTGATTGTCACCCCAGTGCGCTGCATGGGTCAGTCTAAAAAGCTCCACTGACACCTACTGGCCAAATATTATGCTAACAACAAACACTTTTTATCTGTGAACATCCTTCCATGTAGGAGAGCACTAGACAACACATATTACAACATATCACAATATGATTCACATGTTGATATTGTTTTCATAGAAAGAAAGCCATATTATTCTACTTCAACATACTGAAATGTGCCAGTCCATCTGTCCTGATAAACCTCCAGTGCCCTACCACACAGGTAATACACATGTCCTCACACCAGGTTTCTTAAGATCATTAACAGACCTTTTCACATAATACCTATTGCTTATTCTGCTGTTTGCTGAATAGGTTTGTTTAAGAAGAACTTAGCAAATCAGAACCTTAAACTGTTATTGTTTTTCTCCATAATCACTAGATGTGCGTTTCCAAGTGCCCAGATCGATTTGCAACATATACCGATATGCAGCTCCTATATAGATTTAACAAGAGCCACTGGGACTACTATAAACAATTCTGCAAACCAGGTTTCAACAGCCCCAAAAAGGTAAATCACATACATACGTATATAGTGAGGAATTGTTGAAGAGCTCAGTAATGGAACAGTGCCAATTAAAGTTAAAGAATAGAGACAGGAGCTGTAGAGGTTCAGGAAAGTGGCTGTTAGCTAGTCGTTGCTCATTTGTTCTCCCTCTTCTGTGTATTTCAGGCAACACTAAGTCAATGTGACAGATACAACTCTCCAGAACTGTTTTTTTCTGCTGTGTGCAATCAAAGTGTAAAAGGTTTTGGTTACACCTACTGTATAGGAAAGAAAAATCAATTAAATTAATTTGGGTTGTTTTTCATAGAGAGCAATTAAAGGTTAAATCAAACTAAGACTTTTGTTTATTCCTGCTCTGAGTTTTAACCTGAGACTCTAGAAAGATTTCTATTCTAGAGGGATCTCAACCAGAGATCTTAGAATGTCTCAAGCTGTTGTCAGATTTCAAAGTCTGGATTTTAATCTCAAACAGAGATTTTAGTATGAACATATTTCCATTCAGATTCTTCTGAGACCTAATTATCAAATCGGTGTAATCCACGTTGATATTTTTATCTCTGAACTCTTGTCAACAGTCTCATTTGTGTCTCACTTATTTTTATATCTACTGAGGAATTTTAAGGAGAAACATCTGAGAAACAGTTGACAGTTATGGTATAAAACGTAACTTGTGTTTTCTCAGCTTTGCAATGTGTTTTTCCTTTTCCAAAACTGTTACCGATCTCTTCAAAGAACTGTCCAAAATAATGTCATGCTGTCTAGTTCTGTATTCCACAGCCATGAGCATCAGGAGAGTGAGTTGTTTTCCCCAAACTGACATGGATAATTCCACAGGCTATTTCAGGGATTTTTATGATGCCACTCTGAAGAGACATTTTTGCTGCCAGATTATTTTGTTCAATAGAAGGCGCTTATAAAAACCAGTAACTTTTACTTTAAAGTACATCTCAGCTGATGCCTGCTCTCAAAATGCTTGTATTG
>JAZGTK010009245.1:0-17433 GCA_036877625.1 Ambastaia sidthimunki | reverse complement strand
GAGATTAGGAGAATGGGTCAGGAGAAACAAAAACACAAGATGTTATGTAAAACTTTTGATTATTATTCTGCTTATTCTGAACAAAAACTATCCAGCTGCACATAAAGGGCTCACTGACCACAGTTCACTTTAAAGTTTAGTGGGAAATTCTAAAATAGTTAACCACAATAATAGTCTGGCATGCAACAAAGTGGTGATTCATTCAAATAACGGTCCAGCAGTCTGTATAAACGAATTGTGTGTAGACTTTATGGTCAACATTTCTGTCATCTGTAATATGTACTCTGAAAACAGCAGAAGGTACAGCTTAATAATATATTACAGAATAATCTGAATAATCAGGTAATTAGGTTCAATCTTCCTATTTTGGAACACTATTGCCTTTTTCCTTTTTTGTGGGAATGCCATCTGAGGCTAAAACTGTGGCAAAACAAGTCATTTCATGTGACGCAACACAGCTAGATAGAAGCAGTGGTTGAAACTGGGAAATACTACCTGGAAATAACAGGGCTCGTAAAAAGCACAGAGACACTAAACACAACAGCAGAAGAACAAACAGTAGATCAAAAAGGACAGTAGATTAAAATATCAGATAAGACCCAAGTGCATAAAAGCCGTGAGTCAATCCAGCCCCAACTGATGTACAATGCAGGCAGAAACAGTCTGGGAACAATAACGCATTTATATGCTGTCAAAGTAGTGTCTGTGACATTAAGACAATAAGACTTTAAGTTGACATGTCAAAAATCAGCTGTAACTGTCATGGACAGCCAGGGTCACACCTCCACCAATCACAGCGCACCCCATTACCTGAGTTCTAAACACACACCTTGTCTGGTCCCCATAGATATGACGTGGACTCCTAAGGTACTAGTGTGTTATTTCACTGTATGTCTCCAGTATTGTCTATTTTTTGCTTGTAAACAAAGACTATATGTGTACTTACTTGGTCCAACAAGGTTTGTCATCCAGCCATGCCTTCAACAGCCTCCTAAACCTACCAACAAGAAGTGTTTACATCATCTATAGCCAGTCTGCTTGTTTATATTGTACTTTGATTACCTGCTTGTTCTCTGTTAAACCCATTGTTAATAAACTCCTATGCTTAACTCCATCTCTGTGTCTGAGTTCATGTTCTGTTACAGTAATATTTCTGCTCTAAACAGGCCCTTTCCCCCACTTCCCTGTTCACTTTTGGCAATCTGCTGCTAAAGTATTGTCAACTTTTACAAGAGCTGATAGAGACTGTATTTGGTTATTTGACAGAATATTCAATATTCGCTTTAATGCATGTTTATTTGTATAGCGCTTCTCACAATATATATAGTTTCTAAGCTGTTTACAGAAAATGAAACTTGTATATTGTCAGACAATTTATTCTAAATTTTTTATATCAAAAATTTTCAAAAGTCTTTTGTTTATTTACATGTACAAGTGATATTGTATTTGTTGTAGCTATTTTGAATGTAATTTTATTAACTGTTAAATATTAACTGCAAAAATGGCCATATACAGCTTGTATAGCGTAACGAAAAGTTATTTTGATAATATCATTATTAAATTGAAAAGGACTAATTCTGTAAAAGTTGAAATCCTTCATATACACCTCGAATACATGTTTTACAGGTTTTTAAGTGAGTCGTGGGCTAAACTGTCTTGACAACAAACGCTGTGGATTATTGTTTGAATCATAAAGCACTTAACGTCTGTTGTGGTTCGTTTAGATTTCCTTAAAAATCAACAGCTATATTGATTGAAAAATAATGGTTTACTGTCGGGTACAGCTCTTTAAACAAGAATGAAATAAGTATTTTGTGCTTTATCACAAAGGTTGCAGGCAGTGCAAACCCATCTTGACTCTAATCTGCGTTCGATTGAGACTTCCTGTGTGGAAGCACCGAGAGGGCAGGCGAGCGCGTAACCAGCACTGCCTACAGACTACTGGACGGTAACAGTCTCCAAAATCGCTGTCTGGACCGACAAAAGTGTTATTTTTGACTTGAAAGGAGAGGAAACACCTCGGTACACCTAAAATGTGGTCGTCCAGACGTCGAGTGCGCCAACTGGAGAACTAAACAGCAAAGCGATCGTCGGTGCGGGTCAGCACATCTCACCCGACAAACTGAAAAAGGAGGAGAGGCCAAAAGACAACTGCAACTGGAGGAAAAAGTGTCTACAATCCTCACGGATTGACACAACGTCGAAGATTATCGGGGCACGATGGCCACGGAGGAACTGTACGAGGTGATTGTGGGTGATATTACCGATCGTGTCCGTTTAGACGCAGTTAATCGACTGCGTTTGTGCACTTAGGCTCGTGTGGATCGCACTAGCGATCAGTCTTAACCACTGACTTACCCACTCTAATATTAGTTGTAACCACGCGGCCAGGAGTGGGTGTTAAGATAAACTAGTATCAATAGGTATACACTCATCATGGTATAGTCAGTGTTGTAGTTTGCAGAGTTTACGAGCAGTGCTGGTGTGAAGTATGGAGAGATGCTGGTGGAGGTAGTGAGTGAGTTAGGCGTGGGAGGGAAGGGCACTTTGGAGGGTGATATTACATCAAAGTAGTTGCTGAGGTCTGCTTGATGGGGTCTGTGGGATGTGTTGGATACAGATCAGCTAAAAAGACAATTCCATCCTGGATGGTGTGATCAGCTCTGCTAGAACTTTGTTTGCTCCTCTGTGTCCAGCTGGAGCCGTGGATTTAGTTACATTTAAGCTATCAGCCTGCCTTGTGGTTGCTCAGAAGGAGCCACACAGCAGTGTTAAGTTTGTGAACCCCACTGGACAGCTTATTTTAGTTATTATTTTTTAGTTTTGGACCTGAGGTTATTAGTTAGTTGTAACATAGCTGAACATAGCATAGCATTTACCATAAAGAGGGTGAAATGTCACATGCGTTCATGTTTGGTTGTTGTTAATGTTGTTTAACTGTTTGCTGTTTATTACTTTATAAATTGGTCTGCTGAACAATTTGCTTGAAAGAATCACATTTAGAAAACTCAAAAGTCAAAAGAAAAGTCAAATGTGTCAAACTAAGACGTGTTAGTTTTGAACTCGCTAAAATTTTTTATCAACTTTTCACACGCTTAAATGTAAAAGTGTGATGAAGAGAACAGATCCAAACATGTTTAACCAGTTTATAAAGACCTCAGTTAGTAATGTCCCTATTTTCAAACACCTGTATAATACTGTCCGTTCAGCTAGCAATACCAGAACTCTTAGTCATGATCCATAATACAGGTTCACCACTCAGAGAAGTTGCTGTTACTTTGGAAATGAGAAACTTATGGCTGCCCCTTCCAACAAGAAAGTTCATAACTCAGAGTGTTTTATTGGACTAGTTGTTTATTTCTCCTTAAAACATTTCAGTTATATTGGTGCTGGTTAGGTTGGCAAGTCTTAGAACACTATATTAAAACTTTATTAAATCATTATAGAAAGATGAACAAGTAAAAACAGGCAGTTGATAGTGTGTGCATTGTTGTGCTCTGTAAATAGTGTTTGTGACATGCTCATGATTACCACAGAAAATATTTAATAGTATAATTTACGGTAATGCTTTTACAATAAAGGTGAGTTTTACTAACCAAGAACGTTCCTTAAAGATGTGTTTAAGACCTTAGAGCTTTGATTTTCAAAGAGAATGCATCTGAGATCTTTTTGACTTTGAGTTATATAATGGACTTTAGGAGACTCTGCCATTGTGCTAAATTAACCTAATCAGTAAGACTGGGTCTTATTTTCCAAGCATTTATATAGATAATAAACGTGTAACATATGTGAGCTTGTCTGATGGGAAAGAAAAGGGAGATGTTTTACCAAAGCTCAGACCATTTTCAGATGAAAAGCAGTTGATCGAAACTTAATGTAGAAAGCAGTGAGGTATTAATTGTGCACTTTAGGCTTTTATATTGGGAGGTTTGTAATTGTTAATATATAAGAGTCTTATTTTGGGTTTTCATGGTAAGTTGAGGTGATAAACCAATGAGCTGGTCAGAAAGTAGGAATGTGTGAATCTGTAATGCTTAAAAAGCTGACTGTGTGAAAAATGCGACGATAGAGTCTAACATTACACTGAATTCTTTAAAATATGCTCTGAAATAATGTTCATGGAAATCATAAGGAATTGAACTTTTCTGGTTAAATGTGTCAGGGGTCACTGATGATATATCAGGCTTACTTTGGCAGGAAGTGGTGCATTCTTATTGAGTAATGGCAGATCATGACCTGTAAACCTCTGTGCTGTTGTTTGAACCTTTCACAATGCAGTTCTGTTGTGTTTGGTTGTATTGTCACATTATCCATTGATGCAACAAGACCCATTCTATAGTGCTGTGTTAGAAGCTCATGAAAATGGCTGATGCCAGGTTTCTTCAAGCATGTTAGAAAGCACAGGTTGTTGGGCCTGTGAGAACCAAACCAGGTCAACAGAGATTTGCATGCCAAGAAACTCTAAGCAGCTGATGATTTCCACTATAGTGCCATTGCTGTTGATTAGTGAGTGACACTGTCTGGCTTTCCTGATGTTCACAAAGAGTCCTTTTGTGTTGTTGACAATCATGGTCAGATTGTCATTACAGCCTCTAGTGTGAGGCTCCACCTCATGCCAGTATTCAGCCTCATCATTATTGCAGATCACCATAATTACTGTAGTTTCATCAGCAGCTGTAATAACCGACTGTGCAGAAACACAGTTGATTAAGCAGTAAATATGAGCTGAGTGTAGAGTGTTAAACTCAGACAGATGCAGCCTTCTGGGGCTCTGATGTTTTGCTCACTGTAGACATTGTGGTGTTGGGGTAACACGTCTTCATTGTTCAATTGGCTTGATGTTAAAATTGTGGTTATTCATTTAGATTAATAGAATTTAATGTCAACATTACACAAATTTCACTAACGTGTCCCCTTCTGTAGGTGGAGAGGATAGTGGGCAAACGAAAGAGCAAGAAGGGAAAGACTGAGTACCTGGTCCGCTGGAGAGGCTACGGCTTTGAGGGAGACACCTGGGAGCCGGAAAGTCACCTGTCCAGCTGCATCGAGTTCATCCATGAGTTTAACCGTCAGCCCAGCGAGAAGCAGAAGGACGGATCTTTCCTGCGTTCCACACGCAGCTCTCCCAGCACATCCGGAGGCAACACGAGCATCAACGCCCGCAAACAGATCAGCAGACCCCAGCAGCCCAGTCCAAACCCAACAAAGATTTCCCCATCCACCCAAAGCCCAAACTCTGGCAGCTCCACAAAACGACTTCAGCCACCACAACACGCATCGAACCCCGGCGACAGTGACGCTAAGGCGGATACACAGCAGAAGAGCAAGCGTTCATCCGGCACGAGTAGCACCACCAGCACTGGCGTTGAGAGCACGTTTGCTGATGCGTCTCCGACCGCAGCGCCAACTGCAGCCCCCACTATGAGCGCCCTACGGCGTAGTATGGACCTGGCGAAATCGGGCATCAAAATTCTAGTGCCAAAAAGCCCAATGAACAATCGCACAGACAGAGAGGAGTCCCCCAGTGAGGCTGCGCACAGCTTAGAACAGGGAGGCCAGGAGCCAGACGCAGTGCCCCCCGAAGTTGCCCTGTTGGAAAAACCCATCAGTGCTGTGCGTG
This sequence comes from Ambastaia sidthimunki, assembly GCA_036877625.1. Lineage (NCBI taxonomy): Eukaryota > Metazoa > Chordata > Actinopteri > Cypriniformes > Botiidae > Ambastaia > Ambastaia sidthimunki. The sequence goes on along the minus strand of JAZGTK010009245.1, from coordinate 11,813 downwards.
TACCGGGAGAGGAGCGAGCTCGCATGGGCACAAGGCCCAGGACGCAAACTTCCCTGTTGCCACCACAGATCCCCATCACGCCAGCTGCTGTCCGCACTTTGAACGGGAAAGGTACAGTTATGAACCTAAAACAGCACTTTCTGAGGGCTCAAGTGTGGCTGTTAGTTAAAGAAATAAGAACCTACACATTGCACTAGGTATGGTTAAAAGAATAATTTTCAGTTGAAACAATCCTTGCAATAGTGATCCAATTGTAAAATACGGTTTTACTTATTTAAAACCAAATGGCTTTTTTGGCCAGGCAGATAAGAAATAATTACATCTTAACATTTTTTGCTGCTTATACAACAACATTAGGTTCCACTGTTAATGATTCATGTGTGATACTTAGATCATAGATCGTATAAAAATGTACATGTTTGTTTAGAAACATTTATACCATGGGAAGCCATATATGTGCCATGTGTTCCAGTGCCTTTCATATGTGTTGCAACAGTAAAGACAAAATTGCTCTATTTGCTGTGGAGTCAAGAAATGTATACATTTGGTTACAAGACTAATATAAAGCCGTTTGCACAATGTCACATTTTATTATTAGCTGCTTTATAAGTATTGAACAATTCGCAGGTCACAGGTCTTTCTATGTGATTATCTGTGTCATGTTGCATTAATCGTTTACAGTTAATCATGGGGGACACTGTATATAGTTTGTGTGTGTACTATACATATTGTTTTGTGTCAAAGGCCTGCCCACTTTTATGGAGGCTTCATCTGCAAACGGAACAGCCCTCACACAGAGCAGTGCGGCAGGTGTTATGGGCAGCTCAGGGCTGACAGGAAAACGGCGTTTTGAGGACCGCGCGACTTTCGACAAGCGTCTGCGTTTCAGCGTTCGCCAAACCGAGAGTGCTTACCGCTATAGAGACATTGTGGTTAAGAAACAAGATGGCTTCACACACATACTTTTTTCTACAAAAACCTCTGAGAACAACTCACTGAATCCTGATGTAAGCATCACACAATGCATCACAAATGGTAGAAATTAACCAGAGTTGGAATCTGTCAGGTTGCACTGTGCAATAATCATATTATTGATGATCAATAATCATAATAATATTCTTCTTTGGAATCACATTCATGCTCTTAATTGGTGTTTATGGGTCTGATCCTCGATGAATGTGATGTGCAGGTGATGAAGGAGGTTCAGAGCGCCATGGCGACGGCTGCAGCTGATGACAGTAAACTCGTGCTGCTAAGCGCCGTGGGAAATTTCTTCTGCTTTGGCCTCGATTTCATTTACTTCATCAGACGGCTCACAGACGATAGGAAAAAAGAAAGCATCAAAATGGCAGAGACAATCAGGTAAAGTTTCCTGTCTTTTCAACCTTAAAAAAATTGAGATTTTTACCTGAGGTTCAAAAGACAGGAATTGAGATTTTAATCATATTTTCGTGAAGAAGATTTGAACTGTAAACTTTGTGTGTAAAGTGGCTATAAGACAGTGTTTTTTTGTTCCTCAGAACATTTGTCAATACGTTCATCCAGTTTAAGAAGCCCATCATTGCTGCTGTAAATGGACCTGCTGTTGGGCTTGGAGCATCTATCTTGCCCTTGTGTGATGTCATTTGGGCCAATGAGAAAGCTTGGTTCCAAACTCCTTATACAACCTTTGGCCAAACCCCAGATGCCTGTTCCTCTGTAACATTTCCTTCCATCATGGGAGTAGCCTCGGTCAGTGCAACAGTAGTATGGTTTGCATGAAACACTTACTATACACCTTATTATAACATTAATATATGTTTTAACTACCGCCCATGTCATTTGTTTTGTGTGGTGCTAAATTCATGCACATGTGAACATTTAGGTTTAAACCATGGGCTAAATTTAAATAGTCTATAATAATATGCTTGCCATCATCTCCAAAAGGCTATTTTTCTTTTTTAGCTTTTGACATGACAAGTAATTGTTCATTTGTATTGCAAAAGCATTTTTTCACAGAAAATAGTACAAAGCCAGAATAGTGCCAAATGTGTAATAAAAGATTTTTTTTTTTCCTCAAAGTTTTGCACAGATAAAAACGCTTCACAGAATAGCAAATTGTACATAGCATTGTTTACCTTTAACTAATAGCCTTTTAAATAATAAAATTAATCATTAAACAATTATGGTGAGAGAAAAGACAGTAATTTTTTTCTTATTTGGTATGCTCTTGTTCTTAATCTCTCTCTCCTGTCACTGTAGGCTAATGAGATGTTATTGAGTGGGAGGAAGCTGACTGCTCAGGAGGCTTGTGCCAAAGGACTCGTGTCCCAGGTTCTCTGGCCAGGCACCTTTACACAGGAAGTCATGGCTCGCATTAAGGAGCTAGTATCTTGTAATTCAGTTGTAAGTCATCATTTCATTTGCTTTTTTGTATCACATTTTGTCACACAGAACATCCTCACAGCCTTCCATTTTGTTATTTATTTGGCTGTATCGGCCCCTCATTGTAGATCATGAACATTTAATCCTTAAACAGTTAATTTTGGAACCAAATTAATTGAAATTACGTTTTTTAATTGGGTTAATGAACGGCCCATGTACAGGTGTTCTGCATTAGCTTAGCTGGAATCTGGTTGACCTTGACTTGTAGAAGGTAGTGCAACTATGCAGGTATTAGAACAATTTAGAAATTATTGTTGATAAATGCTCAGTTTTTTTACAGTATCTTTTTACCCTTCCTAGACTTGAGTATTTTGAGTCATTAGTATTAGAAACAAGCATTTGTAATGTTTCCAAATGCAGTTACAATAACACCTACAATAACAATACAGTAACCTACAGTACAATAACAAGATGCAGACACCTGGCTAATCCATAATGTTTCTACCTATAACCTTATCTGATGTTGTTTAAAAACACCTCTGCTGTTCATTTTGTCTCTAGCTTCAGAACTATTGCTGATTGTAGCTTTGTAGACTAGGCTTGTTGGTTCTAATGGCAAAATGTTAAATGCTACCTCTCTTCGTATGTCGCTTTGGATAAAAGCACCTGGTTAACTTATGTTAAGATTCACAATGCATCCACATCCATAAGTCATGTGCCTTGTTTTCTTTTCTCCCTTATTTTATTTCCCCACATCATTTTGTTTTCATGGTGATGCTGCTTGCAACACTGAAGGTTCTGCGCGAGTCCAAAGCGCTGGTGAGGAACATTAACCGGGCCGCCCTGGAGCAGGCCAACGAGAGGGAATGTGAGGCACTTAAGAGGGTCTGGGGCTCTCCTCAGGGAATGGATTCCATACTCAAATATCTCCAGAAGAAAATAGACGAATTCTAAGTTGTTTCAATGTCCTGCGGGTGTCCAAACCTCTGCTGACACCATCTCCAAGTGCCTGATGTTGATACCAGAGTTGATTTATTTAGACGAGGATGGCGAAGTGGCAAAGCTTCATTGCATTACTTTTAGTTTGGTTGCTTAAGAAGAATTTGACAGAACTCCTTAACAGAGGAAGACTGGCGTGGTCTAACCCGCATTTCACCTTCATCCAGGATGTGTATCTTCTTTTCATCAGACTGCAGAGCAGCAACTTTTTCTGATAAACATAATTTAATTGTGATAAATCTTTCGTCCTTCTCCAGGCACTGTGCAGAAGTCAGTTTTTCACTTGCCTCCATACAAATTCCTGTCACTCTTCAGCTTCCAGTTGTATAATGACTTGACTAATAATGACACAGTCCTTAATTGCTTTGGATTTATATTATATTTGAACACCTGATTTATGTAGTTGTGACTTTTTTTTTAGGTTTAAGGTTTGTCTTCACAACTGTAAAAACATCATCTCAAGCCTTGTTAACCTTGAATATTCAGACCTGCAAGCATTTACAGTGCTTAGCATCTTGTAGTCATAATGACAGTATGAATGCATGTCTCCTTTTGCCAGACAGATTGTGCCATTTAATGTTGTGACAACATGAAGTAGCCATTGACCAAAAAATTGTTATTAGCGTCAGTGCTTCTATAGCTTCTTAGACTTGAAAAGATTAAAGGAAAAGCACATTGCAACGAACATTTTAAAAATATATGATTTTAACAAATGTATGTAAAAGCGAGCGTTAGCATTCAAGTTCATATGGATTTAGCATAGGTTATAGCTTAGCAAGAATTCTAAGTTAATCTGGCTTAATTTGAAAAGTTTTTATCTTAATTATGGTTATTACAAACTATTTGCTTTGGAGTAACACCACCAGATGTTGATGTAAATGTTGTTCACACAATATTTCTAATTTAAGGACAAAAATGAATGACAGATGAGTTCATGAGTCAATAAAGGATGCAGGCTCGCTGAGCTTGTATCCTTTTTCTGCTGGCTCGAATAAACTGGACTGCTGTATTGAAAGAGCCCTAGAGATTAAACATCTCTGAGGAGATCCTACTGAAATCAATGCTGCCTTGTACACCCATCCATCCAATGTAACTCTTTAACCTTTAGTGACTAGCAGGTATGAACTGTTATTAGATGGACATGGCTTGCTTTCAGTTCAAAGTTGTTTTTATAATGAAGTTTGCAAAAATAGGTCATTATTTCCCAATGATTTTTTTTCCACCTATAAAAATCTATGTACCTGCAAGATCTATGATTTTGTTATATCTTTAAGTATCAGTAAATGTTTCTGGTATGTACTATATGTTCCTGAACAGTTGGCCTGTCTCACTAAAAACTTTCCAATGAAGCAAAACATGATCTACTAATTGCATCAAAAGCAACATTCATCTTTAATTTTCATTTTAGCCCTGGCAATAAAATTTTTAAATTATGTTGTTAATTCTATTCAGTATTTATTGACCATTGGAGTTTTCTGCAGTAGTTCCTTAGTACAAGAAATAATAAAAGGTTGTGTTGCCCTTCCAAAAAGTGAATTGTTGTTTATGGAACTGTACTTATGGAGTGATTTCATTCTTGCTGTTATGCCTATTGAATGCTATTGTTTTCCAAAAAATGTGTCCGGTTATATTTGAATATAAAGTGGAGGTCATGACATGTTGTATGCAATCTGTTGTTTGGCTCATTGGTTATATACTAATGGTAAATTGCTTTGTTGGGTGGCGGTTGAAGTTAATGAATTTACTAGTCTGATTTGTAATAAAAAACATTAAGTAATGTGTGCTAATAAGCCTAGAAGACAAGAACCAAAAACATCAGCACCCAAATCTGTCAAAACTAAAAGCAAAGTTGTACTATCTTTAGCTCAGCCCACACACTTTCTCCACTGGAACCATCTTAACTTTGGATTCTGTAAAAAGGTGTTGTCACTTAATGCAAAGCATTGTATCTGATACCTATACCTCTTACAAACATAGTAGTAACTATTTGTTTGAATAAACCATCAACATTCCTTTATCCCAGTCACTTCACTGACACAAGTATATGTATATTTTTACTTGGCCAACATCATCCCTTCCAAACCTTTAAAGTAGCTGTAAATATGCATTCTCTCTATATATATATATAATGACAAGGCTTATTTGTTATAGTTGATCTTATACTAAATGCTATAAATTCTACAATCTACAACTTTTTTTCCTGAATATGTAACGGCTGTGAAAATGACTGGTCAAAATAAATTGATATACTTTACAATTTTTCTACGCACGTCTGTCCTGTTATAATTTAATAGAAACTGAAAGGTGCTTAAAAGAAAGGTGACACTGTACATTTTAGATTTATATTTTTAACACAAGATGTTCAAATAAGAAATAAAAAAAACAAAATTACATGAATAAAACAAAAAATATCAATTATGGTGGACAGCCATCTTGGGCCCCAGTAGCCATGTGTAACCAATAGTCCTGATTCTTAAAGCAAACAAAATTGTAAAAGTTTTCGCCTCCTTTGTGAAATCCATGTTCTGTAACTCCCCATGACACTGGACTGTCCATAAATCCATGTACAGTGAGTGAAAGCCATGGTGTAAACTTTGGTTCATCGAAAAAATGTCTGGATGATCCGGAGAAATAAACAGCATGTTAGTGTCAGGGTACAGCATCATGGTCAGAAAGTATCTTCAGGAACGTGATTGCAACGTTTAAGTCATACCTCAGTTCTTGCAGCAGCTTATACACGTCCTCAGGTGAGATGAAGCCAGTGATGGTGAACAGCAAGGCTTGGCTGACAGAGCTCTGGGGCTCAGGACAAACATACGTAGACAGGAAACTGTCAGCAGCATTTTCACTAAAAAAAAACAAACAGGTTATATCTTGAGAAATGTGTATTTGACAGGAAACGAAACATTCTATCAACGTTGCACAGTGTTCTGACCAGCTTATGTCCAGGTTGACTGCTCCAAGCCACTCCAGAAATGAATGTGGATCACATGACAGTGTAGTTCCTTGTACATCTGATGGGTAAAGTGTGGGGCACGGCACATTTTTCAACGTATGATTGCTCAGAACAGGTTTATGCTCTACAGGTGTGTACTGGGACAACAGCTTGTACAGAGTCCTGTCTTCATCGGCACCTGAGAAAGCCATGAATCCAACATGTTCAAGTCAAGAAATATGCTTTTCTGTAGGTTGCATACTACACCAATAGTAACAGCCTCTATCAGATGCAAGTATGGAGACAACAGCTTATAGATAGATAAAAATTTCAATGCAATCTGAAATTATAAATATTCATTAGGCAGATAGTAATGCAACACATGCCACTAACCTGTTTCGTGTTTAGTGAACAGGAAGTCATATCTGAGCGGCAGTCTGTCCTTTAAACCTGACAGAACCCTTTGGTATCGTTTAGTACCTGGGGCCAAAGTTTTGTCTCTGAGATCCAGAGTCACAACTGCAAAAGACAGTCACATAAATTATTTTCAGAATACTATTATTTCTATTTTTCCCCAAATCAAAAATGTTATTTTTTTCAAAAGATTAAAACCACATTTACCATATCGCATAGGCTTTCTGTGATTGTACAGAGATGGTCGTCCTTCCAAACCAAGTTGTTCATATGTGTCTTTATCGAGAGACAAAACTAGCTGACCTAGGGAGAATGCATGCACAAACACACACACACACAGCAACAACTTACTGTATTTGTTACAAATTGTTTTTCACAGAAAAGTTAGAAACATACCTTTAGAATACACATTTGTCCAAACTACTAACTTATGATGATCTATGGCATCTTGCTTACCACTAGGCAGAAGTGCAATGGTGTTATCTTCATCAATTTTGGTGTTGTAAGAGAGAGCGCAGACATTTCCTATATTAAAAAATCAAAAGTAAATATTTAGCTCCATACCAAAAAACAAGGCTGTAATTACAGAAGTGAAAATTACAAGAACACCTACAACTACAGGAGTATAAATAATACAGTGCCAAAAAGCCATTATGCTACAGATTGACCCCCTACCTTTATTTATAATCATTTCATAGAATTTATCCTCCAGTAATTCATAAACCGGTAAGCCCCGCACAAGGTAATAGGGGCTGAAATTGTTGATCACACTGGCGATATTGGCAGGGAGGATTCCGCATTCCGGTATCAGTACCGAGATCTGTGGACACGGTCCCATAAAACATCCGGTTTTACGCATGTAATTGTCACGATTTAGAAACTAAACACGATTTAGAGTAATACTACTACTAATAATAATACTCATAATAAATACTTAATAATACAATATACCTTGTAATTGAAGTTGTGCTTCGACACGTGGACGTCATGCCGAGACTTTTCATTCAAGAAGTTTGATTTCTCGCACACCAACAAATTTCTCGGACACTTTTCCAGCTCTGGTGACATTTTGGTATGTATGTGGTTGTGGTATGTAATACCTACATATTCATAAGATAAAAAACTGTCAAAAAAACAAATGATCACCTTCGTTGTTTCGTGTCATTTGCTGTAATGTTTCAAAAATGGTACCAACTTGACTTGTCGCAAACGTTTGACGTCAGTTCCTGCAGTGTACACAACAGGCAGGAGGGTTTTTGTATTACGTAACAATTTAATCTGTTCACATCGCAATGTACAAAAATACATTAAAACAAATACTTTTGAAAAACTAAGTTACTGCCAGAACATCTATTAAAACAGAACAAACGCCTGTCGCCATTGATGTTTTCACAAAAACGATGTTTTACTTCGTGATTACCAGACTACGACTATGGTAGCAGAGTTATATTAAAAATATTATAATTTTTTTAAAACTTTTAAAGAAAGGTAGCTTCCTTATATAAAATAGAATGACTTCTAATTTACAAAAAACATCATTTATATGTTTAATCCTATTTTCATTGTTTACATATTTTTATTTTAGAAAATATAACCTGTTATATTTATTCTAAAGAGTTTAGTATTTTGAGTGCCTTTATCAAATTTACTTTTTTAAAGTCATCGTGCAAATAAACTTGAACTTTCCCCTGGGCATTACGATTGGTTTCTTGTGGATACTGTGTACATTGCATAGTAAAACTTATGAGTTGCGTCATAAGTAACATGTAAACAGTTCCATGTGTTGGAAAACGTGCGCACGAACCCTCAGTACGTCATAGGGATGTGCACTGGATAATAATTAACAATTCCTGTTTTGGAATAACTTGCAATGAAGACTGAAATGGACAACACAATTAATTTATTTATTTAGGAAAAAAGAAAAATGAGTGATACGTACAGCTATATTACAACATATTGGCTATTAAGAAATCTAACGATATTATTACATTACAATTAACCAAATTATAACATTCTAAAAATCTGTAATTATAATCCATAATCACCATCAAGTGAAACGTCCCCCTCTGTTATATATAAATATGGATATAACAATTGTTTATTTTAATCCTACGCTTAATGAACTGGTAATTTAAAGGCTACCTTAGATGGTTGTCAGTTTTGATGATTTGACATTATCAGTTTGTTTGCACTGACAAGTGACGCTGTTATGACGCAACTCATATGCACGTAATATTTGACGAGCATCCTTACGTAGACTGAAGGTCCAGTTGTCCTGTTTAAAAGCCTTTATGTTTCTGAGTTTGTCAAAATCATGTATGCAGATGGAGTGTAAGCAATCCGAGCCGTATGGCGCAACTTCTAACCTGGACGAGTCCGCGTGTCCGTCTGATACAGAACACACATCGAAGAATGAAAAATTATCACCTTATTCCCCAAAGAGCCACGAAACTGACAGGCGAAGATCCAAATCCTTGCCTGTATATCAATCATCCACACTTAAGGAATTTAAAGAACGTGGAAAGAGAGTCCAGTTTGCAGACACGATGGGATTAAATTTGGCAAGTGTGAGGCACTTTGACATCCCTGATGATCCGAATGAAACATGCAATGTGTTATCTGGACTCCAGAGTTCTCCTTCACAAGAGCTTCAACATGGCAGTGATAACATGTCAGCTCTTAACTTCACACGTTTAGTACCAGCTTTTAGCATCGGATCTGATAAATGCGATTTTAAGTCTCGCAGTCTGGGAGTTGCATTGGAGAGCGTCACATCTGGTTCTGAAGTACAAGGTCTTATTAGAGTGATGGTCAACAGCGCAAGGAAAGATGTTGGGATCAGGTACACGGTAAACGACTGGTTGACGTTTTCGGATGTAGAAGCTACACCCACATTGAATGAAGAACATGTGCTACAATGGGAACAGTTCCGCTTTACTTTGCCCGCACCAGCCCACTTTGGCAAATATTCATCATTGCATTTCGCTGTGTATTGTCGGACTGATCATGAGGAATACTGGGACAATAATGACGGACAGAACTATACTTTAAATATCCAGACTAACTAATAACTCAAGTCCTGATATGTTTTTGCTGTGGCGCAATGTTCAGTAAAGTTCAATAAACTGAACCAAACTTACCAAAAAATATGATCTTTTGTCTAAACTTTTAAAAAAATAAATTTATTGTTAAAATATAAATATTGCAAATATAGTCCCATAGCACGTCCTTCTCAAATTTAAGTATTCTTTTATTCTGTATTCTAATCACAGTATCATATAACAACTCATGCGTGCCATATCACTTTTATTTAGTAAAAATATTACAGCAACTTACAATACACTTACAGTATGCTCTGATGTACATTACAACTTTACACAAACGATACACTGGTACATACACTAAAACACGTATTTGTCGTTACAGAACGATATATAGCACAATTTTCAAAGCTAAAGACATTATAAATGACGCTCTTTCTCAACAACTGTCCTCTGAACAGAATACAGCTGACCAATGGATACCTGTAAGTGAACATTAGAAGCAACGTTAATCTTTAACACCACTGAATAGTATGACATCTTCCCCAACTTGAATGAAACTAATTGTGAGTATTTATTAATCTTTGCATTACTTGCCTGTCTCTTGATGACTGCCAGACTCTCTCTAGCTTGATTTATTAGTATATCTAATGTTTTGGGGTTGTCAACATGAAGGTTGTCTCTGAAGCCGTCCTTCACTCTGCGAAGTGCGTATGTTCTGAAAGCAAACAGTATGACGTTATACCGGAAATAGTAAATAACATTTTCAAGACTGTAAAACATACGTAATCTACAAAAGCAACTTGCCTTACAGCCGCTTTTTTCATTTATGACTCTGATTTTACTAAAGTTAGTAGACCAAGTTGGTGCAGTTACCGCAATAAAACAAACGTGGTAATGACAAGCAAACACATACGCTCGGAAGAAGAGTACCTAAAGACAACGTACCTATAATTATATGAAGGGAATTTGTTACTCTCTTTTATAAGCATCCTGTAGAGAGAGATTACTTGCGTCCTGCTGCACGACGCCATGTTGGATTCGAAGTGTTTTTCCTCGTGTTTGCACAGTGCTGTTTGTAGCAGGTCGATCGCCATCTGGTGGTAATACCAGTCGGTCAGATTGCAGTGGAATACAATATAATCCTTCAGTCATGTCCATAAAGAAGAGATTTATTACACTTTGGTAACCTGCAAATAATGATTCAAATCGTTAGTGGGCAAGTGGAAGACGTTTCGTAAGCTAGCTGCCAAAGTAATATTAAAAGACCATATACAAATTTATTATGCAATAAATCATATGAGAACTCTATCCATAAAAACAGCATAACTGCTATGATGGATGAATCATGATTATTAACCATTGGCACAATTTTTTAACTAAACTTTCTATTGAGAAAGACAGTACTTAATTCTTTTGGCAGTAGCAAATTTACTCATTAGGCAATCATGTTGTAGCTCAAATGGAATTTATTGTTCAGCTCAGTTATAAATTCCTTAAAATTTTTGACATTTTCATTGCATTCAGCACTTATGTTGAGACTCATAATAAAGAACCATCATAAGTCTGTATGTCTCTGTTTTTCTACTCTAAACAAAACATTCTACTCATACTCTAAACAACATCTGTATTATTTATTCTTTGGTCTTCTGCTTTGTCCACATAGTATCTGCTGCCTTCCCCATTTACTTACAGACCTTCCTGCATTATTAACTATTAGAGAGAGGCCGAACTCTTTCCAGCTGAACCCCCTTTAGAACTGATTTGAACAGCAATTCAGCCAAGGCTAGACAGACAAAGACATGACAGTACACAGACCTTCTTACACCTGTGATGTTAGATGATAAAACTCTCAGTTTTGCACATATAACAAAACTTGGCTTGATTAATTTAAGATGTGCAGAAGAAGGGAAACAGGATTACTCAATAAAACCCTACAGATATATCAGATCAGTTGCATGAATAGTTTAAACTGCCTTTCTCAAATGTCATTTCATGGCCGGAAATATTGTATCATTACACTATTATTTGTAACGTGCTATTATTTTCATTGTTATTAG
>JAZGTK010009244.1:0-17435 GCA_036877625.1 Ambastaia sidthimunki | reverse complement strand
ATATGCTTCTCGCTCTCAACACAATATTTAATGCAGATGCCAGCTGCTTGCTTACATATCTGGAAGTAATTTACCTTTTATTCATAAAAATTGATGAGGCGTGTTTCAAATGCTTTGTGCTTTTTTTCCAGTTATCTTGTGGCCCCATTTGCACATAATACATTCATTGTATTGTGAGGGTTACAGCTGAATTGTTATTAACAGAAAAAAGGACCTTGTAAAAAGCAAAATGTTAATTTTCTTTTCAACAATATGACCGCGTCGATTGCGCTGTTACCTTGAAGTTTCTGCTTAGCGCTGCAGAGTTTGGACTTATTTCACCATTATACAGCAAAATGTGCCATAACTCACAACAGCCTCTAATATTGTGTAGTTTTATGAATGTGTTTGTCTCTGGAACCAGCCGTTCTCTGTCGTTTTAATATGTGATGTATTTTCTGCTGGCACTGCTCAAGAATTGTCTTCAGTTGTGTCTGTTTTTGTAGATTTTTACAGTTTTTCCGTGAGTTTCTGAACAGAGCTGGGTGATATATATCGAGGTCTCACAGTGAGCTGTAGCCTCATTGATTTTATAATATAAATTTGCAGCAAATATACAAAAAGCCGCAATTTGAGTTTTCCAAAGACAGTGTCATTAGATTAATTTTACAATCCTTAGAGCGTTCGGGGCTGTTTTATAGTGTTTTGTTTTTTGTGTCCATCAAATGAAATTGGCATAATGTTTTATAAAACAAATGACATTAATGACATTATTTGCCAACAAATGTCCAGCATATATATGGCAGCTGTTTATAAAGCATCCCTTAATATACATTGTGAGAATGGATACAGAGATCCATTAGATTCTGAGATACAGTACAGTAATGTAGAAAAACGGTGGCTACTTTGAAGAAGTTCAGATTTATAAAAGTTTGTTTTTGTTTGATATTTTTTGATCAATTTGATAAATCCCATAAAACGATGCCACGTTTGTGTCATGGCTTAGATTAAATGACGTGACTATTATTCTGTATTGTGGAAAATACTAGTAATAATGTTTAGATGTATCCAGACCTTTGACTGGTTCTGACTGTCTGAGTTTTTCTTTCTGTCAGTTTACAGCCGGTGTATGGAGCACAACACCCTCCTCTGAATCCCGTCAGACACAGACAGTAAGTGCTGAGAACTGTCACCTCACACACTCTTCATGTTTTATCTGCTCGTTCTCTTACGTTTTTCCTCTTTCAGTTCCATCAATACACATTTGAGTGCAGGATTTGTATCTTTGATCTGTTTGTCATATATTTTGGTCAAAGTTGGTTTGTGATGTGTTTTCTGTTGGTTATCGTAACAAACTGTCATTTTGTGCATTCTGTGCAATATATCTGCTTTCAAAAGTTATTTGTTTTTCTTTTTAGATTTAAAGACACTCTGGTCAGCAGTGTAAACGTCAAATCCAAAAAGACTTCAACGTTCCACGAATTTGCTCGAAGTACCAATGATGCGTGGGACATCGATGATGAAGAGGACAACGACATATTCAGCCTCAAACAGATCTCATCCTCACCTGTCCAATCACGATCTGTGCCTCAAACTCTCCAAAGCCCCAGAGGACACAGAGCCACAACCCCGCCCACCAGGCAGGCGGGAGCCAATCAGCACAAAGCCTGATCAAGCCCAGCTGGATGCTGAGATCGATTCAGCCAATGGCAGGGTGGTGAAGTCATGTAGTGACGCCCAGTTAAATGTTAATGCAGGTTTGCAAGTTAGCTGCTATTTTTAAGCTAAAGCATTGTAGGAGCAAGTGTAAAATCGTAAAGTTTGATCTATATCCCGTTTAGCGCGCAATACTCTGCAGAAACAGCAGTCACTTCCTGTACGACCCGTCGTACCGCTGGTTGCTCGCATTTCAGACCAAAACGCCTCAGGAGCTCCGCCCATGACGGTGAGAGAGAAAACACGATTGGATAAATTCAAGCAGCTGCTTGCCAGCCCCAACACAGACCTGGGTAAGTTAAATAAAACAGCTAGTTAATCATGCTGAGTTTGCTTTCGCATTAAAAGGTAAAAAAGTGTTTCCATCGGGACAAACTAGACACATGCGGGTGACTTGTTTTAATTGGCCATTGTAACTGTATTTTAATATGACTAGCACCCACTACCTGCCTTTCAGCGACTATTTGGCGAATATTTGACAATTAATTGGTAGAGCATTGTGTTAGCAGTGCAGAGGTTGTGGGTTCGATCCCAGGGAATGCAAGCACTGATTAAAAATCATGTATACATTGAATTCACTGTCGTCTGCCAAATGAATAAATGTTAATGTAATGTAAATGTAAATCTAATTAATATTCATGAGTTAGCTGGTAAGGATTATAATGTTTCTCCATCTGTTGTTTTTGTTCCTCTGTTAACTGTAAAATATTGAAGTCCTTCATTTTAAGAATTTCAAAAGCACGTCGTTCTCTCGCCGGTTTCTCCACCTCCAGGCGAATCTCTGTCACAGGTAAGATGGTGTTGGATGGCAGGACCGATGAATCTCGTGGTGTTATCTCAGTTTTCCTGAATTCACGCTGAGAGGCCCTTCTGTTCGCGCCGAGTTTTCCAACCGATCGTGTCTCCGAGCGCACCTGCAAGCTGCCGGAGCAAAAAACAAATCCTGTTTGCGTGTTCACTTATTTGAGCGGCTGAGACTCCAATAATCCTATGAAAGAAATTCACTCTTCATAATGAAGTTTCAGCCTCCGCAGGCTGTGAGCTTCTGGAGTGACAGCTGCAAATCACGAGAGAATGAGACTCATCGGTCATTGGAGGAAAATAAAGCCGCTCAATTCTTTCTGAGAGATTTATGAAAAATGTGCATGTGATATAGTTGGAGGGATTCCTCACACAGAATCCTGAGTTCATAATAGCTTCAGAGATCTTTCATCATTTTGTTATCGTATTACGCTTGGCAGGTGTCCAAAACCATTAGTATTTCAGGAGAGCTTTGATATCAGGTTGGTGTTTGTTCTTAAAACTTCTTAAAACTTAAAACAATCCAGGAACAATCTCAGATCTCAGATGTTTATCAGCGAGCCTTTGAGTTTTCACAGGATCGGTGAATGAACAGTCGAAACTGCGTCATCTGCGTGAGCATCTTTCATCATATGTTCTCTTCAGCCATCATTTTTAAATTGATGTCCAGCTGTAACTGTGCTTTTGAAGTGAACGTAGATCAAGATGCCATAACTGTGATTGTGTTTGCTCATTAAAAATAATTGTTTATTGACTGCAGGAGTAAAACTGTAGATTTGTGTGTCGCCTGTGCTGTGATGAAAGAGTGTTTATTTAAAGCACATCTTGCATGATGTTCCATCACAGCCTATAAATTAATTGTTGATGCTTTTAACTGTTAATTTGAGTTATATTGTGTTTGAATAACGTCTATTTTTTCATACAGAGGAGTTACGAAAGCACAGTTGGTCTGGAATCCCACGTGAAGTTCGGCCAATCACCTGGAGACTTTTATCAGTACGTTTCTGTTAGTATGTTTCATTTTACATTTGAAAAATAAGATTACTCTCCTGAGATTACAACTCCTCTGCTTCTGATTGGTTTATACACTGGGGATGCTGCTACCTGATTGGTCTTTATCTGTAAAGCCCGTCCCAACACCTGATCCTAATTCTAACCATAGAAGTGAGAACAGGCGGTTAGATTTCAATACTACACCGTCACTAATGCCTGCTCGTACTTTTTGTGTTGGGGTCAAATATTTGAAATAGTTTTTCAGCGAAACGCAGCAAAATGATCCTGTTTAATGTAGTTAATTATATCAGCAGTTGTAAATCAGCTATTCATCTTCTAAAAACACGCATGTTTACTGTTTGCATGCATCCCATACATCTGCGTTTGTGATCTGCATTGAATATCAGAGGTTATAACTTGTATGGCTCTCAGTTTAATGCACATTATTGATTTGTCTATTTCCCTTGGCGAGCAATTTATGTCAGCAGAACTGTGAACGGCCTCATAGAAGGTCTGGAGCGGGTCGCGGCGTTACGACTGCGTGCGGGAGGATGTTTAGAGAACACTTTACAAGCCTCGTTTGTGTTCCTGGCACATGCTTACACAGTCAATAACACAGACCTCCAGGCTAAGCTGTGCACAAGCAGGTCCCCACCTCTGCTCAGCTCCTTGTTCTGCTTCATGCGATGTTTGCTGAGGATTGGACAGAATAATTCTGTATGTGTAAAGTTACTGAGGGAGATGTGCACTGAAAGAATGCTAATCTGCCAAACAAACACGCTTTGTCTTAGATTTGTGCATCATTGTAATTACACGCGGCATCTGATGTTTTAGGGCATGAAGGGCTTGCGATATTTTCACATTATCTGTAAAAACTGCATATTTACGTTTGCGTAAGATGTGTCCTTGCATTAAAAAAGCTGTGGAACAGAATGGAACGCAATGCTGGGGTTATTTAACTTGTTTAGCTAACTGAAACTAGTTAACTAAACAGTAGTTGTTGGTACACTTATATATATGTAATAATTTGGCTAGTCCCTGTGGCCCATCCCCAGCATTTCCAACTTCCAGGTGATTTAGAATGCAAAATCCGCAAAGACCTTGGAATCATGAGGGAAACTCATTTAAAGATCATTTTGAATTCCAGTGTGGAATTTAATAGCGTTATAATAGTCTGAAGGGCCGTTGATGGGCCGGATCGCCTGGACTGCGCGTTTATGCATTTATAAGTCGCCTGCAGCTACAGACATGTGCAGAATTCAGAGTCATATTCTGAATGTACAGTATTATTCATGTATTTAAGCAGTTGGCGACTCTGTGTGCGCTCATTAAAATGAGGTGAAAACAATAGGGGGGAAGAGGTTTTAAAAACTCAGTTTTCAGACAAATGACGGGGAGTGATGCCAAGCGTCTGACTGACAGCTTCAGCGCCCACACGTCTGCTCCACAAACACGCTGCACTTGTTACCGTCTCTTTAGAGACTCTTCTGTAGCTACTAACTGTGTATTTGCACAACTGCTGTTAGTTTACTCACTGCATGATCAGACGTTTAATGTTTCTGCTGGAGTTGTGGATGTATTCTTCACTTATAAAGTCTAGTTTACTTTGTGTTCTGCATTCTAAACTTTTTAGTTAGTGGTGCTTACTAAGGCACTCAGAACAGTTATCACTGTTACCAGCCATTAAAGTAAAGGTAACAAATGTGGTTAAGTGTTTGTGCTGTGTTTGTGCTACATATATCTGTGGATATGCAAAAAACTAGTTGCTGATAATGTTGTTTGTGGATTTTGTTGCAATAGAGATCTTCTGAGAACATAACACTAATGTTAGAGAACATAACACTGTGTTAGTTTGATGGTTAGAAGCTTTTTAATTTTTCATTATGAGCACCACAACAATAAGCAGAGAGGACAATATTCAGGTCATGTATTTTCTATACATTGTTCTAAGTGCCATATATGGCAACAACACAATATAGAAGGCCATTGTATTACAATTTCCCAACTTATATATATATTCAAGAAAGCTTTTTTTGATCCAGTAGTTATTCATGCTTAGCAAAAACTGCACTGAAGAGAATTTACATAATGAGAATTTACATAATGCTTTAATGTCTTACAGTGTCTCTCTTTCTGGAAGAAATAGAGGAAGTATGCATGCAAAATTCCCTTTAGAATTCCCTATTAAAGTCTTGGAAATTCTCATTTCCTCTCTCCCTGTTGTTTTTCTCAGGGCTACCTTCCAGCCAATCAGGAACGGCGGGATCTGGTTCTCCAGAGGAAGAGAGAGGAATATTTTGGCTTTATTGAGCAGTATTACCATTCCAGAGCAGATGAGAACCACAGGGACACGTATCGACAGGTAATACTGTACCCAAACCGTTACTAGGTAGAGGATGGTTAACTAGTGGCTAACATCCTGGTTAAGTTGGTGGTTCTTGGTTGAGAATAAGCTGCAAAGTAGACCAGATTTAATGCCAATAGTTGTGTTGCTGAGACCTGAGACTCAGTTCCTGAGGAACTACAAAGTACCCTGAGTTTCCATATAGCTGTCGATTTGTGTTAGTTGATTCTTTGGTTACGTGTATTTTAAAGTAGTATTTATTGCCTGCTTTTAATGAAATCAGTTCTAATTCTTGAAGGCTAAAGGCAAATAATGGACATCCTGCTGTCTTACAGATGGAGAGTTAGACACACTATTGATCCTAGAGGAGAAATTTAGTAGGAAAACAAGAAGATAGTAAGCAGCTATACATAAACACAGTTCATTTAAACCGATTTAACCTTAAAGCTTCACTGATAGATTGATTTGACTCCAGTATGAATTGAATTAAAACGGGTAGATGTTGTTATGAATCAGGATTCAGTTAAATTTGACCTGAATCTGTCAGAATATTATTTATATTTTTTAATCATGGCTCTTTATTTTTGTTTATTCTGCTTTGTTTAATGTTATACTTAAATGTAATGTTATGTCAATGTGGTTTCAGTTATTATTATTAAAATAGATGGCAGTTGTTTTCAGTGTACTTTCATATTTGTAGTTTGGTAAATCTCAGCTCTGAGCTCAGTGCCGTGTGGCTGAATTTCAGCAAATGTAGAAGGTATTATAAAAGAGAAACATCTGCAAGATTACAAAGATTATCTCTGAATTCATCCTCTCTGAAGCACTGAAACTATAGCCATCAAAACACTGTTATAAACAATCACCATCTTTAACTGAAGACAGTTACTGTCTGACTTCAGTTTACCTGCAGTGAGCAATAATCTTCTTTTTAGTCTGTTTTGTGAGAACTGTGGTAGTTTTGTGTAATTGGTTGTTGGTATTTAACCTGTTTATTTGTTAAATATCTGTCACATCTGGCTTGTGCACTTTTGCTTCTCAGCTCGGTGTATCTGTTTAAGCACAGTTAGATGAACAGTGAAGATACAGCCTGTTATTAACACACACATCTTTACTGGACTGAAAATGTGTGTTTTACATGATTTCTGCAATTTCTAACACAATTCCAAACAGATGAAAAAAAACAAATCATAACCTTTATTATCCTTTTACAGGTTATTTAATGCATTTCCAATTAGTCACATAAAATAAATATTATAAAAGTTATTAAGCTTAGGTGATGAATTCTTCATATATGACAATGGCATTTTATTCTAGATGAGATCAATTTAAACAACACACTGAGTTTGTTGCTTGGCCCCTGGCGTCTCTTGAAAAATACCACAATGCACTGAACCACGTCTGCAGTGAGTCAGTCAAGGTTATTCCTGCCAGAAAGCTTTAACACACCCAGATGTTGTGAGTTGAGATCGATATGCTTATGGACAGTTAAACTCGGGGTAATGGTGCAACACTGCTAGTTGATTGTTATTCCCAGCCTCCTCTGCTCTCTCGTTTCATCCACTGCAATACAGATCGGACACAGACCTTTAAAAGGATTTATATGGTGGTACAGAGCTGCTGCACCGGCCCCTGGCTGTCTGCAGAGCAACATTAATGACCTTTAGTGTGTTCACAGTCAGGAGAGGGCAGAGAACGGGGGGAATACAAGTGTTCAGCACTTCAGTGGGCGTCCAGTGACCTGCATTACTGCAGCACTGAGACGGCTTAAAGATACGATGAAGGCAGAAACAGAACAGAGAGAGAATACAAAACAACCACATGAAAGGGAAGAATTGTTAGTGGTCATGGCGATGTGTATTTTCTAAGAGAATTCGTTCAGTTTCATGCGTAGCTTGTTATGAACCGGATCAATATCCTGTTGTCGTTTGGGAGCTGATGGTTTTCTTACATTTAATGGAAGGTGAAAGGCACGTGTAACTCAGTTTGGGGCATATTGATTGACTCGTATTTTCACCCGGGTCACCCGTGTTTCTGACAGATTCAGTAAGCGGTTTGCATGGGTGTGTATTTACCTGTGTGTGTGTTTGTGTGTTTCCACAGATTCACACTGATATCCCGAGGACGAACCCTTTGATTCCGCTATTCCAGCAGCCGCTGGTGCAGGAGGTGGGTGATCATCTTCATCTGAACCGACACCTGAGTCTCTGAGCACCTGTAGCAGACGCCCACCGGCGCCGCAGCTCTAATTCCTCACAAAGCGGGGAGGAGAGTTTGCTGGTCTTGATAGATTTTTCATTTGTGTCAGTCAGCAGGTGTCCGCACGAATGAGCTGCATTAATGTTTGCCAGCAGGGGGTGCTGTGGTGTTTTTACACAGAACGGTGTGGAATCTGTCAAACTGATGAACCAGGACCACCAGCAAGTTTAAAAATGGAGCTGGAATTGTTTCTTTTATTGGAATTTTAATTGGACAGGACAGAAAGAGGAATTTATTTTATTCAAAGTAATTCAACACAATCACAGGAAAAACAGAGAAATTAAATTACGTTTTTTAACAAAACATAATTGCTTAATGTTTATTTCAAATGAAAAATACATTTATCTCAACTAATGAATCATATTTCTCTAAGCTTTGTTCAATACCGTGAATGTATTATAAAAATAGCATTTAGATAACGTCATAATAACGTCCATATGTTGTTTTTGTAATAACCCATATGTTTATGGTTAATTCCTAATGAAAATTTAAGTCAAGTATTAACAGCTACACTTACAGCAGTTTACAGTAAATGTTTTTGGAATTTCGTTTAAGTTGAATTCTTTTTTTGAGTTAAAATAACAATTGCAGTGCTGGTTTAAAATCATTAGTTCAGAATCAGGAATTTAACAGAGGTTTTCAGGGAATACACAGAGCATTTGAAGCTCAGCTGCAGTTGAACATGCAGTATCTGGTTGAGTGAGTTTGGACCTGTTGCTTTGTCAAGAGTGCAAATGCGGCAACAATGAACTGCTGAAAGTCAGTAATCACAGCTCTTATAAATCGTTGTGTCATTGTGTCTGTTTTTCAGGTGTTTGGAAGGATTCTGTTTATCTGGGCTATCCGTCACCCTGCTAGTGGATATGTGCAGGGCATCAATGACCTGGTCACTCCTTTTTTTGTGGTTTTCCTCTCTGAATTTGTAGGTGAGTTTCATTACTTTACACGTGAACCTGTCGGCTCATCTGATACTGATGGTTTGCACAGTTAATAGTGTGTTGATGTCTGTGATTTGTCAAAGTGAGAGACATGCAGACAGACCAGCGATTGACTGACAGACAGGCCTGGAAAATGATTCTGTGAATGTAAACAAACCGACAGGATTCTGTCAGCTCAACCTTTAGACAAAAAACACCAGATGCACAAATGTTGAGTGTTAATTATATTAGAAACCGTGAAGGCCAGACATGGATGGAGAGAGAGATGGGTGTGGAGAGAGGAAGACGGGCAAATGGTGTGAAAGAAAGACAGATAGAAGGTAAGGTTGGTAAGATTGATGGACATGAAGTGAGAGAAGAGGACAGACAGACAAACAGAAAGAAAGGGAGAGGTAGGGAAGGCAGACAAGGAAGAGACAGACATACAGATGTAGAGAGATAGATGAAGTATAAAGAGATAGAGAGAGAGAGACAGACAGATGTAGAGAGATAGATGGAGTATAAAGAGATAGAGATAGAGAGAAAGACAGACAGATGTAGAGAGATAGATGGAGTATAAAGAGATAGAGAGAGAGACAGACAGATGTAAGGGGGCAGAAAAACAGTGAATGAGAAGCAATGACAAACAGAAATAAAGATAGACAAGGAGAGAAAGACAGGAAGAGCAATAAAGAAGGGCAATAGAGAGACAGACAGGTGAAGAGACAGACAGTGGAAATAGTCTCTGGTTCTCATTGTTATTCTGTCTCCAGCAGCGCTGAGCCCCTCCCCTCTGTATTTATTTCCTGTCGTCTCATCTGAAGGTTAATTACTTATGGATAGTTCAGGATTACAGAAGAACAACAGCAGACGCATTGATCTCTCTGCTGCGCTGGTGCTGCGCTGCTGCTGCGCTGGTGCTGCAATGACAGCAGGACAAACCCACAGATTACCTGGATCACCAATCGATTTCTCTCCTGTCTCTCTCTCTCCCACTCGCTCACCCACATCTCTTTCTCTTCTCCTCATTCCTCTTTCTCCACAAAAGCTCATTTACCGAAAAGTTGATTTTTCATACTGAAGCATTCGGTTCATTCTGTGAGGCCTCTGTTTCTAATTTATTTGTGTGTGAGTGTGTGTGTGTGTGTGTGTGAGTGTGTGTGAATGCTGCAGGTTGAATGAGCCGCATTGATCCTCTGGATTTAAGTGTTTACAGACGCTTGTGAGGGTGTGAGCTCGTGGTGGGGGCTCAACCCACCAATCGATGCATTTGAACGAACCTCATGATCCCAACACGCTGTCTGCGGGAGATAAAAGAGAGGTTCACGCCCGCGAGGAAGCCGCCCTGTCGAGCGCTGACCCCCGCCAGACTCGCATCTGAGGCGTTTCACCGGACTTTAAAAGTCGCCATTGCCAACTTCCACGTCGCCCTTCGTTGTTTTTCTTGGACGCCACGGCTCGGTGGCTTTCTAGGGCTCCTGTGAGCCTTTTAGCTTTCTGCAGAGACCGTCCTCAGAGAGACAGAGAGAGAGAGCTGGCGGGCGGGCGAGAGTATTGGCGCTTCACGCTTAGCTCAATATCAGCAACAGTGTTTTAAAGAATAGCCAGCAGGTAGAAGAGTCACAGCGCCCTTCAGTTTAACATGTTGATATTGATGCACAGAAAGGATTTGAGAGAGAGAGCGGGCGAGAGAGAGAGAATATTCTCACAGGATAAATCATCACATTTACCCTGACAGCAAAGAGGACAGCAGGGAAATCTCCTCTGTAAAGCATCAATGCCCACTCACTCCCAGCCTCTCTCTCTCTCTCTCTATCTGTCCCTCTCTCTATCTCTCTCTCCCTCTACCTGTCCCTCTCTCTCCCCCTCTATCTGTCCCTCTCTCTATCTCTCTCCCTGTCAATCTGTCCCTCTCTCTATCTCCTTTCTCCATTCTTTCTCATTCTTTCTTTTGCACTTTGTTTCTCTGTCTCTGTCATCCTTATCTTTCTGTCATTCTCTCTCTCTCTCTCTCTCTCTCTCTCGATCTATCACACATGCATTCATGTTTATTACTGTACAGGAAGTGTGAAATTCTCACCTTTTTATTTATTCCTCATTTATGGATGTTATTTGTCACACTTTTAGTGATAGATGGATAATTTTTCTGAAACAAGTTTGTTGTAGTTTAATAATCTGTTAATCAGATCTCAGTTGTTTAAACTGATGATGTGCAGCTTCTAGTGGTTTGGTTCTGTCTTTAAAACATTATAAGACACGTTCCGTACATGATGGAATTGAGTAAAACTCATTGTAATAGATTATTTTATTGTAATAGAACGAGAAATTCTGAATGTCTAATTTTTTCCCCTATAAATTTCAGGCTTTAAAAAGAACATAAAAGAATCATCAACGTGGTTCACGTGACGTGTGCTTTATTTAAAGTCTTCAACAGAAACAGTCTGACAAATGATGTCATTACAGTCTGATGGTCTCCTGCAGCGAGACATGACCAGACCAGTCCTGAACGCTAGAATCAGAACCGTCTGATTCATGAGTGAATCGGTCACACTGATGTTATGATCCACATCACCTGATTCATTAAAACATCATCATAAAAGAGTCACGCTTGATAACGTTTTTTGATACTTGGTGTTTTTTAGTTTGCGGGAGTTAATTGCATGGAAAAGATCAACCGACACTTCTTGCAGATTTTCTCATTTTGTGTCTCACAGCAGAAAGAAATTCACGCAGGTCTGGAATAACGCGAGTTGGAAATTAATGGCAAAATGTTCAGTGAACGATTCTTCTTTCAGTTCTTTCAAGCGTGCGTCAGAATGTCTCACTGCAGACGCGTCTCATCCCATCACAATATAAAGCTTTATAACACGGATCATTGAATGCTCAGTCTAAGTCATAGATGGTGACCGAGGAGCAACATGAAAGATCAGAAATCCAGAGACGGGCGAGGGTCTCTCAGCCACAATGACACCTTTACCTAACGGGTAAGAAAACCGGGCATCAAAGCATCTTTGTGGCACAAAGAGGATTTCCACGCATACACTACAGCAGCTTTATACAGCAGCCCTGTGTGTGTGTGTGTGTGTGTGTGCTTGAAGCTTGAAGTGATGTGGAAATGCGGAGAGCTAAATGGATCAGGAAGCTCTCCAGCGCTGTGGCCAGTGACATATGGCCCGGCCCATGACCGGCAGGGCACTGCACGCTTCATTTGTGCTCAAAGAGGGCTATTTACTTCGCTATTCCAGTTTTTCTTCCTGCCAGCCCCTTCCTGTCGTTCTCAGTCAATTTTTTTTCCTGAATCCCACCCTGGCTCTCGCTCGGCCCACTTCATCTGTTCCTCCTGCTGCAGTGCAGAGATTTACTGGCAGTGTGATCTGAGTTTGAGCTGAGAGGTTCTGAGCTGTTCTCTGCACGCTGCCCGAATGCAATGATTGGATGAACGTTTCAACCAGACTTTCAACCAGCATAACAAAACATGTTTCTGGACCAAACCTGCTTTTACTGTGTTCTTGTTATTGTGTGCTAGAAGTATTGAAAATGGGACCCAGCCTGAATTTCGCATCAAGCTCCCCAAAATGTCAGAATGGCAGCTTCAGTCGAGTATCTGTCGATCGCAAGCGTGTTTTCTTCATTGTTTCAACCTTGCACGTGACCTTCTTCTTATCTTCAGTTCAGCTCTCATGTTCTGCAGTAATAGTTGCTTGATTGACTGAATTGCTTTGGCAACGTGCAGCCTGAATGCAAACATGCGCCTCTCTCTCTCTCTCTCTCTCTCGTTCACTTTACTCAGTGCTTCTTCAGAATAGCTCCTTGTCTTTTCCTCTTCCCAATCCTCCATCCTTATTAGAAGAAGAGAGAGAGGAAACGAGAGAGTGGTGTGGTGAGCGGCACGCAGAAGTCTTTTCCAGCCAGGTCTGGCTCTCTGGGGCATAATGTGTGTATCAGCATCATTTAGCAGATACTGTTTAAAGAGTGGAGAAAGGTCAGAGCTGTGAGGAGGAAGACAGACTTGATGAATGTGTTGAATAAAGAATGCAGTTTCCTGGTTAATGATCTAATGGCTGCGTGGTGTCTGTGCATATGATGCACATCAGAGCCCGGCGTCTGCGAGTGAGCTCTGACTGCTGCGTGCATGCGGCGCAGGTGTCGGGTGGGAGGAGTAACCGCTCTTCATCAGAGTCTGACGTGAAGAAAGTAATAAGTTGCGATTCAGTCGGTCAGATGTATTCAGATCTCTGTTGTGAACCCCGTGTGTGTTAGTTTGGATCTGAATATGACTAATCGTGTGTTCTTTTTTTTCAGAGGAAGATGTAGAAAATTTTGAAATGGCCAGTTTACCGCTGGACACACAACGAAACATTGAAGCCGACAGTTTTTGGTGCATGAGCAAACTGCTGGATGGGATTCAGGTTTGTGTTTAAATCAGTGTGAAACTGATTCATTTATTCAACACGTTTACAATGTTTTGACTCTGTTGCTGCTGAGAAACAAACATGCAATCATTCAATAGTCACTTGATTATCTCTAAAGCTGTTCTTGAAATTGTTCTACATCATTTGTGATATTACAACCATGATCTTAATCTGCATCCAGTTACCTCAGTGCAGATACCATCAAACTTCTGCCACAACCAAACAAACATAGCCAGTGATTCTCTGTGTCTTTGTAGTCAAGCTAAACGCTGTAGTGGTCATTATGTCCTTTTGTTGTTTTCAACAAAATAAAAATGCTCTGAGGAAAAAAACGAGTCTATCTTTGTTACTCTCAAACCCTGGAGGATAACACACTTGCCTCGGGGGGAGACACAAAGTTTACGCTAGGACATTTAAGCTAGCGGGAATTTAAGCTAGCGGGATGCAGATCATCAGCTAGCGTTCCCTCGAGAATCACCTTCTGTTAAAGTAAGACAGGCATGTCGGATCGTTCATCTGCGGGCGGGTGCAAAGGTCAGTCGCAGACCGGCGTCGGGTCGTCCCGCAGGCCGAGCAGAACCGGACTGAAGGGCAGAACGCACATACGGATCACAACACAGAATGTGTCTTCCTGTGTGTTTGTTCCCCTGGGCTAAAACACAAATCACAGCGCAGCACGCGGCCGCTGGCCCTAATGACCCGCAGCGGAGGAGAAACTGAGTTCTACATTATTATGAAACAACCATAAAAGTGACGCTGCAGAATCTGCGGTAATGCAGCTGCTATGAGGCTAGCAGATCTAAGAGTTGTGTGTTATGTGGCCGGTGCCTGTTGGAAAACAAAATGAAAGACAAACACATCTAGACACGATGAACATCACTGAAGATGTTTCATGACCCTTAATAATAATGTTTATTTAAATAGTGGCTTTTAACAACAGCTCAAATGCATGTTACCTTTTTTAATTCTTTACTGTTTTGTCTCTTTGCTCCCCAGCAAACTCATGAAATCATTCTTCTGAAACACTTTTCACGTGGAGGTCAAAGCGACGTGTGACATTTGGGTTGAGCAGTGTGTTAAAGCTCTGATGCAAGTCACGGATCAGGGCATTAAAGTGTGACAGAAGAATTCGTCTGTGTTGTAAATACAGCCTGTGTTTCTCTCATCCAGGACAACTACACCTTCGCCCAGCCTGGGATTCAGATTAAAGTGAAGGCACTGGAGGAGCTCGTCAGCAGAATAGATGGTATGAAGATCACGTTCACAAACATCATCATTCATCAGCTGCTTTCACTCACAGTCTGGAATTAAAGCAACAGTCCAACTCAAAAACAAGATTGTGAGGACGGAGCTTTTTTGAGCGTAACTGCTCATATCACTGTAAGCCTAATTTCTTTTGTTGTGTGACAAATATGCATGAATTTTTATCTACATCAATGTTTCCTAACCAGGGGCCTCAACAAACTTCCAACAGGGCCTCAAACTGATTTAAAATGAGACCAAAGAAGCATTAAAATAATCTAAAGCAATTAAAAATCAAGATATTTCTCATAATTGTAGGTATTTTTATCTTATGTTGAGCTCTAGAAAGGTTGAGATCCACTGGTCTGAAGTTTCTGCTTTGGTGTTTCTGCATAAGTCATACAGGTTTGCAGCAACACAAGGAGGAATAAGTGATGATAGCTTTGATGTTTCTTCTGGTGTGTGTGGGACAGTTGCTGCTGGCATGGTTAGCTTGTAAAGCATGTACTTCACACATTAATCACTTATTTTAAGTTTGTGTCTTTTGACATTTTAACAAAGCCGTAGCTTGAATGTTTTTTTTGTCTGTTGTTGTTTTTATCGCTATTGTTGCATTGAGGAGCACGACACTTTCTGACGGGTTTCTAAGAATAGTTCAAAAGCAGCTGTTAAAACAACTTTGGGACGACTGTGTGCCACTTTTGTGCAGGCCCGTTTTTACGTCTTAAAAAGCTTCAACAACAAAAACACATCAAGACTGAAGGACAAAACCAAAAAGTTTTGAAATGATTCCATTTGTTTTACCCTTTACCCTCTAAAACCAGGTAAACTAGTTGTTCAAAACTGTAAATAATACAGTTTAAAACATACATACAAAAAAGGAAGGAATTTTTCTGCAATGTTCTTGTTCATCAGATTGGAATGTTTTTCCCCCTTTTTTGGAATTGAAGTTTCCATTTCCTGGAATTGCACCTTCTCCTGTGTTTTATTCACAGAGAGTGTTTATTCCATCTGTATGACTGCTTCCTGTTCTGAGTGTTTGCAGTGATAACTGAACAGCTCACACTGTGACTGTCTGTAAAAGCCACAAAGCGCCTCTCTCCTGTCCATCAGCATCCACAAACACCACCAGTGATAGCAGAGCCCACAGTCTCACCGGGAGCACGAGACAGAGATCAATTTCCCATAAGCCCCTGCGATTAGGGTGTGAAGGCGACTGGAAGCCAGCTGAGAGAAAAGAGGAATGTAGTGGACGCGTCTCGGGGGAAACAAATCGCTCCTTCAGAGGACGAGAGTGAGAGAGAGATACGCTAGCGAGGGCGAGCAAAACACACAATCAAATTCTGTCCAAATGTGTTTTTTCCAAACTGGGCATTTTAATTTTCTTTCAAAAGAGAAAATCAACATTTTTCAGCTAATTAACAAATATAGACGCTGTTTAAATAACTAGTTATATGTGAATGACAACATGACTCTTCTGATGTTAAATATTTGCTATAGCTATTTAATGTTTAACCAATTTCACTTTTAATTTATCACACATTAATCAGGATATGTGGCATCTTGTAAAGTTTGCTGTGGATGTGTTAGACAGCCAATATTCTATTTGAACGTATTGCACAAGGATGTTTTTGATTGACTTTTATTAACTAGTTTGCTTTGTCATGCAGTATTATGACAATGTGAATGAATCAAGGCTTTTTCAAACTAATTATGAATTTTAAGCACCTGTGTGAAATTACACTCAGAAAAAAGTTCCTAAAAGGAACTTCACAGCGATCCATTTTTGGTTCCCTAAAGAACCATTCAAAGTTAAAATAATCCTTTTTTTTAAAAGAATAATTTCCTCATTATTTTTTAAAGAGAATCTCAGTTTCTGATTATGTTCGATTTGCACACCACTGACATTAGAATAATCCATAATGATGCAACTCTTATGTAATATTACAAAGATAATTCAGAATTCAGAAGTTGCCTAAGTGTTCTTTCCATGTCTTTAATCGATGACATCAGGAAGACATCAGGAGAACTTCTTGAGAGCTGTTACACTCCAGTCGGGAGTCAATGCTACGGCTTTCCAAAGCCATTTGTATTCAGTTCAAAGGCCAAAGCACAGCTTATCAGAAAAATCCCTCTTTCAATAAACTGCTTTCCCTGTGACTCTCATTCAATCGAACACAATTACACACATGTTGGGCTCTGTAATGCTCATTCAGTGAATCAGTGTGGAGAGACTTCAACAATAGCTGAAAGGTATTAGTTCAGGGCCAGAGGGCTTCTTTGAGCAATGGGGGTCACACACAGGTTACAATAGTCTATTCTCAGTACTGCTCTTTAAAGACACGACCACCAGTGGATATAATCCCCCCTCTGCTTTCTTCTCCTGCCCCCAGAGGATGTCCACGTGCACTTTCAGAGGTGTGAGGTGGAGTACCTGCAGTTTGCCTTCCGCTGGATGAATAATCTTCTGATGAGGGACCTGCCTCTTCACTGCACCATCAGACTGTGGGACACTTACCAGGTACAGCTGCACTGACTCCAGCCTGAGCATCAGAATCAGGCAGATGACTGAGAAAACTGACCTTCCAGCTTATAATTCATCTGATGCTTTTATTCAAAGCAACTTGAAGTTTAAGTGTGTTGATCAATAACACAATTCTGATTTTAATTGTGCTCAGATTTAAGGGTTTAAGACTATTTAGTTTCATTATGTGTGAGTGTCAGATGTTAAATCTTCTTTATAGATATTTCTATAAAGTTTGTCTCCCCCAC
>JAZGTK010009243.1:0-17436 GCA_036877625.1 Ambastaia sidthimunki | reverse complement strand
ACACACTAAGTGACACACAAAAGTTTGCCAAAATGTGCAGATACACAAATTAAACACACGGCTATTTTTTAAGCTTCCATTTCTTAAAATTGCGCTATAAAAACAAGCTACTGTGCATGTGCAAATGTTTTCAGATCCCTCACAACATATTGTACAGAGCCCCTCCCCCAGAGAATGTTACAGTACTGTTTAGTGGTTGATGATTGGCTCTTTCTACCAGAAGGCGGGACTTTGCTAGAGCGGACATATTGACCGTTGCACTTGCTCTCATTTATATCAATAGAACTGCTTCATATTGTACATTTTATTATCTTTGATACCGCATGCTGTTTTAAACAGCCATAAGCAGTTTGAAGTTCGCTAGTATCCATTCCAAACATATTCACAAATCTGCATTACAACAAAATAACAACATGACAATGCAACATGTGAATTTAAACTAGCTATTGCCACTGAAAGGAGCCGAGCTCATCACTGGCATGAGAATTGAGTCTCATTTAGCTAGCTGCATCCACGCAGCCTCTCTGCCCAGACACCAATTGAGAAAATCACATTTTCAATTTGTCTGGCCATTTGTGTCAAAGGCAATTGTGAAATAACTGAGCCCTACAGGTGGTATAAGCGGCTGTTCAGGACGTTGATGAATCTGGCTTAGCGGAGGTTTGTGTTTAATCTCGAGATTTTGTGACAGCCACGAGCGCTGGGCCTGTTAGTGAACTAGCACCACAGTTAATGACTTTAGACTCAGTGTTGACAAGCAGCCGAATAAAAGACTACATTTGACGCTCACTGCAGGATGAGAAATGTTCCGGAACATTCAGGTGTCATTTAGACGCACGATTAGAAAATTATTAGACTGAAAATGAGACACACAATTTGTAAATGTATTAAATGAATAATATACATATCTGTCTGTCTGTCTGTCTATATAGACACAGACACTGTTTGTATATATGAATATAACGCGCACACACACACACACATACACACACACGCTGAATACCTTCAATGCACTTTAAGTCACTTTGGATAAAAATGTGTGACAAATGCATAAATGTAATTTTAATGAAGACGCGCTAATGCAAGTTTTTAGTATTCAATGCAGCTCCTTTGCATGAAACAAAACATGCCATTAATCGCCTCTGTGAGACAGACACCCGTAGGTCATTACTCACCATAAACTCTTTATAACAAATGTTAAACAATCCCCAAGTTTACTGCCATTACATTTTGGACTATTTCTTAATTAGCAAATTATTACACATTCCTTGCCAACAGACTATTATTTTAATGCTTTATGCTTCACCAACCACAACTGCATAATACTTATCTTAGCTTAAACAGACACTCTCCCATGACAAAATACACAATATGAGGTGCACAGAAATGAGCAGGCCTCTGGCCCGCAGTACGGTTAGCTGTGCTAAAGCATGCATCACATCAATGCTGCTGTTACAAACTGAGATGCCCCAGTTACTATAAACGTGTGTTAGAGAGATAATCTCTTAGTCTGGAGTGCTGGGGAAGAAAAGACATGTACAAAAGTGCCTGTCGTCTCACCACGCATGAAAATACATTCAGTCCTTGAGACAAACCCTGTCAAGTGTGACGCTCTGTTCAGAGAAACATTCACACAAAAGCCACTACAAACATTTGGTAAACAAAGTGTTATTTCACAATAAATCTGTTTTCTCAAACATCCTGTTTTCAAAAATTACTACCATTGAGCTGCTTTATCTGTGTGTTCCTGTTGTCGACACAATCCAAAGAACTAAATCAACCAATAAGACATAAGACAATATAGAACAGAATCTTAAAGCTTTATCATTAGACCAGATTAATTCATAATGATTGATACATTGTTTCATTTGTT
Organism: Ambastaia sidthimunki; assembly: GCA_036877625.1. Classification (NCBI taxonomy): domain Eukaryota; kingdom Metazoa; phylum Chordata; class Actinopteri; order Cypriniformes; family Botiidae; genus Ambastaia; species Ambastaia sidthimunki. The sequence goes on along the minus strand of JAZGTK010009243.1, from coordinate 15,563 downwards.
TATATAGAATAATACAGTATTATATCAACATAAAAATGGTGTTTTGACATTTAGCTAAATTAACAAATCACTCCAAGTCAAACAGCAAGTTAAACTAGATTTTTAAATGGTTTCAATGAGCTACAACCAAATGCTCATTGATGTCAAACCTGTCCAGTGATTGGTCCAAGCATTCTCACAGCTCAGTCTCTCAACGCATCACATGGTTTCATTCTGACACACAAAGGCAGTGATGTAATAGAGGCCAGAGGTGCTTTAATGCCACTGTGGCATCAGGTGTAATTAAACCTTTCTAGTTCCCTACAGCTCCTGTCAACTCCTGACCTGCAGGGCAGACTGAGTCTAGTTCTACACCCTTTTCTAGACACACTAAGGACTTTGTTTTCTAAGTACCTCTTGCTCATGTGGGAGCACTCAGGGAACTGTGACAAAAGTTCAGAGGTCAGCTGCACAGGGAAATAAAGCAGGAAATCATTGAAAAGTTATATTCGTAACGTCAAGTTGTCTATATATGTAGTCTCTCTCTCTCTCTCTCTCTCACACACACACACACACACACACACTTTCTTTAACTTTGGTCTGTTTATTGTAACTAATTGCATTTTGTAGAGAACTTTAACATTTTTGGACATAAAAATATCACAACAGTTGCATGTCAATGATTACATCTGATCAACACTGTTAGTAGAATTACAAAGTTACTAAATAAATAAATTAATAAATAGAAACCTATTTTGAACAGTTTCAGAAACGTAGTAAGACAGGAGAGTAACAAGGTCACCTTTTAGGGTTTGCGTGTTGACTTTTACTGTCAAATATATATTAAAAATATGAAAACACAGCTCACGTTGAATGTCGCCGTCCCCCAAGTGTGTATATTTTAAACTATAATCATCCGGACATGTTTTTCTCCCTCCATAATAACTCAAATAAGTCACATCATGGATACGGTGAGCAGACTTAATTATAGAACCGGTTGCCGGGCCCAGCAGAAGGCTCTTGAAAAACTAATTGAGTCATGGTAAAAATTGGAGAGGTCCTGTATGAATAATTAATAAGGGCCAGAGCCTGAATTCTTGCCATACGCTTGGCTTATTATCAATGCAGATTTGAGGCACATCCATTTATCCTGAAAGTGAGAAAGGATGTACTCTTAAAATCAGGGTGCACACTTTGAAAAGAGTGAGTATATATGTGTCAATTAACATCTGACCCGTGGAGCAACTAACTTTAACTGCTGAGCAAGTTAAAGTCAACATGTTTACATTCATGCATTTTGGCATATGGTTAATCCAGTGCCACTTACAATGCATTGAGGTTTAAGTTTTATCAGCGTTCCCTGGGAATCAAACCCATGACCTTGACTTAACTGTTTATGGCTAAGGACTTTATTAATATATATATTAATAAAGCATTAATATATTCATTATAGGTATAGGCATGTGATGTTAACTCTATCGCCCTCTTGAGTACTGGTTTGTTACTGCAACATGTTTATTTTGAAGGCAGTTTTTCCCAAACGTTTTCAAGTATATGTCTAAACATTAATCCTTCCCTCTCTCTGGACTCACACACACAGCCAATAGCCACAGAAGTATATTATATTAAAATAGCATATATTTATATTATTATATATAGTATATTAATATAACAATTATTATTCAAGAAATCATAGAATTTGGAAAATAAAGTCTTGCTAATAAGAAGGATACGTGAGAGGACTCATAAAAACTTACAATCTTTGTTGGTATTAGACATACTAGAGACTACTAGTAATAGACTACTAGTCTATTACAATGTTTTCCACACATAGCTCATGTCTGTTCTTCAGGCAAAAACTTGCTACAGAAAGGAACATAACTGCAAAAATGTCTTTACAGCGTGATACTCTGCTGTACAGAGTCACATGTCAATAACTGTTTCCACTGGCATGTTTGGAATGAAGTACGTGAGCGTTTTCAACCACAAAGGACATTGATTAACTAATCTGATTGCACCACATTCATGCAATTCAAAAAAGTTTGAATATGATCGTTATCGTCATAGCTTAATTAGGGACCACCGCTAAAGATGGGCTATTACTTTACAAAGCAAACATTATGAAAACATTAAAACAAAACAATCCAAACCCAAGCCACTTCTAGAATAGTATAGACATGGGGTGGGCCTTAAATAACCCCTAGCAACTACATAGCAACACAAAACCACCCAGCAGATTGGTGACCACATAGCAACACCCTGGCAACCACCACAACATCAAGTCAACATGTTTTGCATGGGCAATTGCCACTCACATTTTCTTTAAAAGATGTTAAACTATAGTTACAGTTATAATATGTTTACTCTGCACATTAGAGAAGGTTTACATGAATGCAGTATTGTTGGAGCGTGATCATTGATTTTTGTATATGGTAGATAAATCATCAGTCTTACCTTTTGTGGAGTCCAGATGGTGGTATCGGCTTATTTCATTGTGGCCAGGTGAGCCTTTTGGGGGCTTGGGGAGTAAAAATGTAATCTAGATGTAATTTGGAGTATGAGGAATGAAATTGTTCAATGCTCTAGAGACCTTTTGAAGCCAGTTGGACACACAAACACACACATACACACTTAGTCTATTTAAAATGAGGAACATCCCCTCTCCATACCAGATGCATCCTTTAAAACCAGAAACCCTAATGAAAGAGAGAGAGAGAGAGAGAGAGAAAGAGAGAGAGAAAGAAAGATTATAATGGCACCGAAGACTTCATCATTGCACCTCAGCGCATTATCAAATATTAATCAAATCTTGGCATCTCCTTTACAAACGTTATCTACATTTAAATCAGATGAACTTACTTGAGGAACGTTCAGCTGCTGATGCTAATCTCTTCATCATTTACTGCACACTCGTGACGAGCCACTGATTGCTGCTTCCATAGACAATGTCACAACGTCCCCTGTCTTATTCATACAATTAAAAACCTCTCGAGTGGGGAAGGGGGGCAGGTTGGTGTATGAGAAATGGACACAAATTAGTAAGCAGTCAAAACACCAGTTAGTCGAACTGTTATGAGGAGGTAAAATACAAATGCACACAAAATACAGAAACACTCAAGACAAGTGCTACGATATTATCATTGGGATTAATTGAGTCTGTCAGTAGTGAGAATTCAATGACATTGTGATATAATAAATTTCAATACTTTGTTATAATTTTATAGCTCAATTCATGCCTTTACTGAAGTGTAATTATGGAGATGTCAAACTGTCACTGCTTCTACCTGCAGGGATTGAGTTTGCATGATGACTAAGTCAATAGAGTCTTAATTAAAACACTGGCTGTCAGTGCATAGTTTTAAGCAATGCTAAAGTTATACTGAACTTTATCACATCACCAACAATCATTGCTCATTTTGTCTGAAGCCACCAATTGTGATTTCCAGTTGTTTTGTTGTTGCAAAGTGTTATCAGTCTGAACACCATTCAGAGCTTTACAATGGTCATTTAAAACTAAATTGCATCTCTTTCTGTGCAAAAAACCTTGACTGAGCATATAAGCGGACATCAGTGGAAACAATGTCTCTTTTATAGAGCAAACCAGCTTAGAGTTGCATCGCATGAAAACATTGTAACAAAGAGAAAAAAGCAGAATTCCTACCGGTCATGAAATCATAACTGCACAAAGAGTGGAAGCGGATAAAAAATGATTTGTTGCCCTGCCTCAGGAATTGTGTCTCAGATTTGTAGAAGGCCCTCATGCAGCAGAGCACTAGAATAAAAGAGTCTTTCTCCACTACAGCACGCATAAGAGATCAGCTGTTAACCCCAGATGGTTTTCTCCACCCATGTTAGCAAGAGCAAATAAGCATTTACAGACTCACACAGAGACACCCGTGAGCCAGCGGAGTCCTGAGCATCAGGCTCGTAAATCTGAAGGCACGAGTAGCTGATGTTCTTGTTGACATGAGCACCCTGGCAGAAGAACTCTTATGCTGAGCATTAGGGACTAAATGTATTCTGAAGATGTTGAAAATGGTTTTTATTTCAGGTTCATTTCTTCAACTTAAGAGGCTTCACAACGACTCCGTGTGAGTGAGAACGCACAACAATGTTGAGAAGGGTCTATATTCCACCATCGCAAGAATCCCGCTAAAACTGACTGACTGATTCTTTCCTTTGAACTTTATGAACATCACATGTATATTTACAAGGATTTCTTCTAATTGTGCCCTTTGAGGCCTGAGGCTTTGATGAACATATGCCAGTGATTCATTTCAGGCTGCTTGCTAACATTTTTCTACATTTCTAAATCCTGTGTGTCTCCAGGGTCACACTTTGGGCCAAACATTCTTTTAGTTGCAACCTAAAACCTGTTTTAGATCAGGTCTTTAATCATATTTTTAAGTTGCCAGGGGCTGTTCTAGCTAATACTTATAATTTAATGGAGCCATCATGCACAGCCAATAAACAACATAAGTGAGTGTTCTGGACAGCCGCTCGCTACTGTCACTGATGTACTGTAATGACTTGTTGATTATGCTCATAAATTTCCATTCAATGCAAGTCTGAAGTCTGCTGATGGATGACAGGCCTGTATGGCTTTAACACATGCACATTAAGACAATAGTCAATATGAAGTATTGTTTTTCTTTCATAAGAGAAGAAAGTGGCAAATATTCCAGAGATACATTATCCCTTTTGTCATTTTAAATTCAGTTGTCACTGAACAAACAAGGATGCGTAAAAAGAAGAGTCATGTGGAATTATGGGTAAGGGTCAAAGGTCATGGTGATCCTCTCAGGCATAAGATATAAGGTGTACATATACGCTACAACAATGTGTGTGTGTGTATATGTTTTCGTTTCATGTTTGTGTCTTCGTGAAGCTCCATCGTGCTGAAAGGAACTCTGTACAGACTCTGACATGTTTGTCCTTTAGATGTGCCACCTCATGTGACATTTTCCTTTGAGCTCTTGTTTTTTACAATTTCTTTTCCCCTCCTGTAATCCATCCATTACATGTTACCTGTTCCTCATCTTTCTTCCTTTGCCAAGTGTTCCTCTTGAGAATGTGGATTTCCTGCTTGTTTTACCTTCTTGCCAAACTTCTGCACATGGGTCCTACCAAATGGATCTGAAGTATTCCCACTCAGCTCTTCCTGACGTTGAGTTTGTTTACTGCTCCAGGTTTCTGAGTAGAGGGAACAGCTCTGATGTCACTCTTGAGTATTAAGAATGAGAAATGATCTATTCCTGCATATTTTTCATGAATACGTCTCAATGTTACTGTGACCTGCCCCCTACTTCACCTTGCAGTGGATGTGCTTGAAACTGGCCCTGAGGATCCCTTTCAGACAAAATATGTGTTCAAGCATCTTGGATTTAGCTAATTTCCAATGCATGCAACCTCCAAATAGCTTTCTCTGGGTTTTAAGTCACTTGTATTTCACACACTATTTACAGAGATATGTCATACATAAATTATTGCTGCTCTCTGTTGCTTGGCTGTCCTGTACACAGTCGCATCGCTTATTGAAGAAATAAACTCTTAATATAAATGATAAGCTTTCTTGTTAGATTAGTTTCTCTCTGTCACACACTGCAGAGAATGGCGACAGGCTCATTTTTATTCCTCATGCTAACGCCGCTACCTTTTTATTAATTTCCTTTTGAATGATTTCATTTCAAGTGATTATTTTTTATTGTTTTGTTTTTGCTATATGTCTGGAAATTTTTTAAAGGAACGAACTACATGAGTGAAAAATACATACACAGCTTTAAAATCTTTTTTGTAATATTTTTTATAATATTTTTATAATATGCTCTTTTTATATTATTTTTTTATACTGTGTTCTTCAGATCTGGAAAATGTACAAGCTTTAAAGGGGCCACATCACTTTTTTGTAATTTTATTGTCTCCTACTTTGCTCCACCTACAATAGAAACAGATTTAGACTTAAGCATTTTCAACCCTCTCTCTGACCTTTACATGTGGGTTACTCACGGACTCCAGGTTTCCTACAATCCTCCGAAAAATGTGCCAGTCAGACTGTTAAGATCAGATTGAAATAATCAGAATCCTTGTAAAAACGAAACTTCAATTTCTACTTCCCAACATTTGGCCACGTGTGCCAGGATGAGCAAATGGTTTAATTTTCCCTACATCTTATTTTAATTGCTATTTATTTAACTTGTAATGATAGTATCTATTATTCATCTGATGTTTAAGAGCAATATACATCCTCGTTACTTTACAATGACTGTCAAGAGACTTTTATGTTTCAGAAGAAATATAAGTAAAAATAGATTTTACATGATGACTAACAACATTTGAGGAAGACACAGGTACAAAAGGGAAGGACGAAACAAATGCATTTGCTCCTAAAATGTGAACGATATTAAAATATCAGTCACACATTCAAATATCATTTCCAGGCTTTGACAGATGCCAAAAAATAAAAATTATTCTGGGAGAAGGAAACACAGCCCCTTAAGCTGCCAGCTATCCACATGTAATGTATCCACACGCTACAGCCCGAGGACCAGTGGGCAGCACAACACCAGCATGCCAATAAGCACACAAGGGATGATTCTATGCTACTTTAATGTATAATACACTACGCTGACAATATGCTATATAAGTATATTATGTATATATCATATTCTTAATATATTCTGTTTCAGAAAAGACACATGAATTTCATATAGGCAAAAACACGTGAAATTCATGTGGACAAATGAAATACATGTGATCTTATGTAAAATGTGTGTTTTTTAAGTTTAAGTAAATTCCCACAGGAAACCCATGGAATCACATGTGAATATGTGTTGATATGTTCATATATATATATAGTTTGGCAAACTGAGAAAAATATAAAGGCAAAATAAAGTCTATATTGCTTTTGAATTACACAGAGGTATAAAAGCTCTCTGGCTTCTAACTTTTCGCTTCTAAGATAAAACCACCTAGCACAAAAACAAAACTCTTCAACTAAATGGGATTATGTAAACATGTTTGTTTTCCAGGTTGACTGTATGATTTGATTTCTCCTGATACTTTTGTCTCTCGGACGATGCTGAAATAAACAGACACTTCAGGTGTTTTGATGGAAGAACATCTGGTACTGAGAGAAAACAAACACAAAATATGTATATTTTTAAATCAGGAGCAATCAAACATCCCATAATACAGTATAAAAACATTTACCTGCTGTTTCCTCCTGCTGTTTACTGAGGTGTTAGTGTTTACCTGTCCATTATTACAGAGGCATTTCCAGTAATATTACATTATACAGCCCATAATAACACACCTGTCATTTAAATTCAATACAAAAAGGAAATTTTGTGTCAAAACATTTGTGTCAAAATTTTGTGTCAATAAAAAGAAGTTAACAATTATTGTAACAATAACAATCAACTTCTTTTGTTGATTACAATAATTATTTGTTACAATAATTGTTTAATACCAACAACTATTGTCATTATTTTAACTTATTTTGGTGGAAAAATATAACCAGATCTGAGATTCAAATTGCACACGTATTTTATATAATTATTTTTAGTACATTTTCTATTTTTTGTAGTAAAAAAAGTTTCATTTTCTGAAGTTTTGCTGGTTTCTGTCTTAAATTGGGGTGGTTAGGCATTGTGTATATGACAAAATGGATTGGGCGCATCATGGGGGCTTTTGATTACTATTTATCCCCCAAACCATTCAAGATAACATTGATTTATGCTACAGAGTAGAAAATATGTGTTTTCTATAGCCTGCAGGAGCGAAATGAGAAAAGAAAGGGGACTCCGTGAAGGATTAATAGGGAGCGCTATCATTTTTACACTGGTTTGCCCCAGTCTCTAATCTGGAATCTAACTCTGGCTAGCAAAAGCACCAGACATGAATGAATTCTTGCTAGCCTACAGATATAAAAGCAGGCACCCATGATATCAGATCCCATCAGGGTTATTTATTTACAGTATTGCAGATTCAATAGCTCATGGTTGAGGTCCTGATGGTATGCTCTCACTAAGAATGAACGGCTACCCTAGAATGAATGATGCCCTAGTTAGCACCTACAAGGAAAGCATATAAATTGTACAACTGTCATTTTACCCAGAATGCAACAGGGCCAGTTCTGGTTTGCAGAGAATATTTCATGAGCGAAGTTCCTTTTGCTTATAATGTCCTCTGTGGTCTAACAAAAAAATAATATTACTTGCATCGAGAAGATTTTATCATCAGAAACTCATGTCAGTGGCTTCCAGTGGACAGTGGTTAGTGTCTTTCCATCTGTATTGATTTCTGAAAACTTCATAGTTTCAATCCCAAGCTATCTCATCACTGGCAGAAATAAGAGCGGTATTACAATTCTAGCTGTGCTGAAGGTACGTCTCAGTTCTCGAGGTCAGAACACACCGATCCATAGCCAGTCCACTGGAGATTTGTGGAAGTCGGTTCTGAATCTCTCTGCTACTGTTATTGTATTTTCTACCAGTGTAACTCGGTCAGAAGCATTTGAATGATACATAGTAAATACAAAAACATATTCTTGTATTGCTGCTTGCTTAGACATTGCTTTCATTCATATTTTAGCAGCATGCTAACAACCACTCAAAACACCTTAGCAACCACCTGGCAACCACCAACAACCCCTTATAGCATCATACAGGTGAGTCTTGAATCGACAATTAATTAATGTAATTCATGCATGAAGCCCTTTAGAAAGTCGCTGCCCTTGAGAACGACTGAGAGGAAACAAAAGAGTGAAGCTGTTTGCACTCTTTGAACCGAGTTTGATATTGATGCTTCTATTTATTCTCTGTTTATCACAATGAACTTCACTGCCAGATTGATCTAGGAGCTGTAATGAAGCGCTAAAGCTCTATTTAAAAACTTGTAGCATCCTAATTGTGGACGGTCCACAGCTAGCTAAACAAGTTATTTGTTCGATGTAAACCTTGTTCTTTGTATTCATTACTAACTCAATTTGTCTGTCCTTCCTTTTCTACTTTCTGCTTGTCCTCTGAAGCTCACGATAAGACACCCATTCAGTTGTTTGATGGTACATATTCCCTGGTGATTTGTTTAAAAGGAGACGTTTATGTACAATTTCTAGGAATCGCAGCTGCAGTATTGTGTAGAATATAATTGAGTCTTTTAAAGAGTCGATTCAGATGTCTGTATCACAGTGGTGAGGTGATGGATGCAGTTCAGTCCCAGTAAAGCATGTCAGGTTGCGGTATTCTCTTGCATCATGTAGCATTAAGAAACAGCCTGCAGAGGAAACTGCGCCATGCAAATTTCACTGATTTGCATGATCGTTTTTGTTAATCAGTTTGCGTGACGCTGCATCACGCAAGTCTTAGCCGAAATTCCCCCACGTGCAGTCAGACATGCATCATTTTTTCAAAAGGACTAATTTTGTTGCATGTGTAAATCTTTTTTTTAATGCGGGAAAAATTGTATAATATATAATGCACTTTATTTATAATATTACAGTACTAGTAGAATAAAAGATACATATATCTTATTGGATAGATTTGAGAACAAAGTACATACGAATTAATAAATAAATGCATGGATTTATAGGTCCCGTCATTTTCTAATGTATTGTACAATGTAACTTTTGGTTCATTCAGACTCTGAGGGGGAAAGAAAGCAACATCTTTGTGAAACCTCAGACAGATGCTTTTACTGTCACACATGATGAGTCTTAATGGAGCTCTGTTCTATACCGTCATCATCCTCTTACTCCTAGTACATCAAAAGCTCTTATTGACAGCCACTTATGGCTTAAATTGATCAGTCTCTCAGAATGTGAGAAAGTGAGGCTGAGAGAGAAAAACAGATACATATATATATAGGTACCTAGGAGCATTATATTATATAGAACCTGTATACTTGTATACAGTATATAGTTGTATAACTATAACCTGTGACCAGTATACTGACAGATTCTTCAGACAGATCTAAGAATTTTCATTGAAAAATGTTTGTTAAGTAATTCATGTCATCACTGCAGTAAGATGTGGCATTATGTGATTGAAATTTTTATCAAATGCCTTTAAAAGACTTGAATTTGTGTGTATTTATTGCATGTGCTACATTTATGGTTTTATGCTTTTTTGTCAGTTCTGAAGCTTGATGTTTGGTCACCATGAATGTTGCACGAAAAGCATTTAAAATCTTATTTCATGTTCTAAGGAAAAACATGACATGAAGTTTTATTAATTCTCATTTTTGGATGAACGATTTTAGAAAAAAACCTTGAATAGTGCAAATAAGTGATGTTACAAAACTAACATTCTAAACATCCTGATTTTACAAAACTAACAACAAAGTCGATTGTTTGTAGTTTGGTATTATCTTTATTCATTTGGAACACAGTACAATGTCACAGAAGGATACATACATTTTATGCACTCAGTAAAACTACAGTTCACGGTGAAATGACCATGTAACGTTACATTTACCCTCCTCTGGGAGTGTTTTGATGTCGCGCTTATAAACATACGTATGCATTGATTATTCACATTCAAAAATATTTCATCCCAAACGGTTTACAGTATATTCAGACCTGATTGGAATATCATAGACATGTCAGCACTGTAAACAATATTTTCATGATCTTTAAAAAAACAGTAAGGCAAACAAAGAAATGYCACAGGACAACATTCAACACACAATCTCAAGTATTCAAACAGGCCGAGACAGGGCCAAATACTTGTTTACAAAAATTACACGTGAGCAAACGTTTTGCACGCGTTTTTGTGCATGCACAGCTCACAGCTAGAATATTTCATATATTGCCGTCTTTTTAACAAAATAATAAAGCTCTACAAGTATCGGTTCAGTCTTACAAACATAAACATCTTTATAATTCATGTAATACAAAAAAAATCTGACTATAATAAAAATGACTTTCTGTGAAATTAATAAAAATCTTGAATACTATTTAAAGTTCTATAATAATAAACTATTCATAATAAACTACTGTCTCTGATAAATAAGAATAAAGTACCAACTTCACTTTGCACTTTTCAAATCTGGCACAAACCAGCATTCTCATTAAAATCCACAGTTAAATACACTTAGCGTTTGTCAACACAAATTTTCTGTTCGCCGTCATGTATTGCTTTAATGTATACGCAATATTACCTTTATAAGGAAGATGATGCAAACAACAAACCTCATTAAATAGGTGTGTTCCTTCAGAAACCCCTTTTCATGCTGCCAAATACGTACTTTAAAAATGTACTTAATATATGCTTTAATTTATAGCGTATATGCCAATGAACCGTATATTTGAATGTTTCAATGTTCCATTAGATACATATACTGGAGTCCCCCATGTGACAAGCATTTATAAGACATACACATAACTGGCACCTGTTATGAAAAACGTCTCACAAATAATCCTTTAAACAAAATATACATGCTGTGGTGACATCATGCAAGGCAACATCAAGAAGGCAGAATCTGTTTGCATTTCAGTTGTCTTGGTTCATTTGCCAATATTTAAAAAAACTGTATTAATTAGCAACAGTTTTCCATAAAGTGTGTAAGCAAATTCTATTAAAAAATGACCTCACACTTTAGCAATGCTCAGTTCCTGCTGTGTTTCTTGACTTGATGGTTTTATACTTACATAAAACTCTGTATACAGATCTTTTGCTACTATCATGTCTGGTGTTTAACTCAATGGCCTTCTTGTAGCTTGAGACATTATTTAATACATTAAAGAATAAAGCCTGTGTATGGGGGAAACCTGTATACTGTTGCCTGTGACTCGTCTTTGACTGATCGATTCATCAGACTGTATGTACGTGTTGAGACCGGTGCTGAAACGGGTGTTTCCATCCATTGCATATTTCATTAACACCGGGACCACCAAATATAGAGTTATAAGTATCAGAGTTTCACGGTGCTGTAACTAACAGCTGAATCAATTCAGGCCCTGGGCAGAGTTTAAAATTAATGTTACCCTGGAATATGCTGTCCAAAATAATGACACGCCTGTTACGCATTCAAACTCCAACATTCATTTTTTAAACATTATTCACAGCCAGATGCTTAATCATCAAGTTAAACAGTTTACAATCTACTATGTGTGTTTTCTGAGGCGTAGGAACAATCTTAGTATTCAGAGGGACACATAAACCTTATCAGCTTATGAATATTAATTAGGCTATGAATGATAAATATTAAATTTATTCAAATATGAATATTAATTAGGCTTATGAATTATTAATTGAATTTTAACTACATTTGCAAAGTAGACCTTCAACGGCTAGCAAAGGCTTCCGATTGGTATTAAAATTATCAATTTTTGCTACAATTTTTCCCTCACACAGTGTCCAAAACTCTTATGAAATATGATGATTATTTACCAAAAATGATGGGGAGATGTGTGCAAATTTAGACTTTTCTGTAAGTGTGTGTGTGTTTTGCCTAGCGGTTGCTACGCCCAGATAAATGACCACACATATTATCACAAATGGAAGATACATTATGAATAAATGATACAGTTTAAAGTAGAAGTGAAACACTGACGTACCCACAGTGTTTGCTTGCAGGTTATATTAATACACATATTCCTAACCCACAAACAAATGACAACATCATTATCATCCATTTATGTTTGGTGATAAGCGTAAACAAACATTTATTTGGTTTGAAAGTAACCATTAAAGCTGAGGTGTGTAATTTTGTCTATGTTCAAATAATTTCTTCTATCCCTGCTTAGTATGCAGAGACAACTGCAAACAAGTATTCATAGGTTGATATCCAATGAAATTATAAGTACAATCAAATTGTGCCACACATTGCAACATAACATTATCTCATACAATGAGTTTGGGAGGGGACTGAGATAATTCCATTTGTTGACAGTAGTGGAACAGAAATTACACACTTCAGACTTTGAATCATTTCCTGATATGTCAGAAGTCAAATATTCCTTTTATCATGTGATGTTACATAATCATTTGGTAGGTTGCATTTAATTTCAAAAGCTCCTAATTATCACCTCTACATGATAACTACAGTGCAAATGTTTGTGAGAGTAAGCAAAACAGTTACGTTTGCACCGGCGAACACTGTTGATCATTCAAAGTCAGCCTGAAAATGCATAGTATATTTCAGGTGAAAAATAAGATTTCAATTCACAGAAAAACTTCAATAATTCACTAGTGGTTACACGTCACTCCCCCTTTTGGTCGCATGGAGTTACTACTAGAAACTTCTCAGACGTGTGCAACATGTAAGAACCCACAATAATTACTCGACAACACAAGACGTACACTGCATGACGTGAGCATGCGCTAAACAGCCCTTTATCTCATGCAAGGGGTCAGTATAGTGGACGTAAAAGATGTCTCCTCCTCCAACTCTTCTCCTGTGTAAGACGGTATTTGTCGGTAAACCTTGTGTTGGGATCTAATACGTAGCTCTACTGGCATGTTGTAATTGTAAACCCATGCATCATCATGCACTGAAGAGTAGGATCCTGGGTTGGAGAAGTCCATGCGTCTAAATTCACCCAAAACTCGAACGGGAAATTTTTGAGTCCATGATATTTTTTTCCAGGTCAGGTGTTGCAATGAGTTGCAACTAGTCTTCCATTTCACGTACATTGGGGGCATTATGGTAAGTTAGCAGTGCATGTATGTATCTGTGCGCTTTAAATCTTAAAACGGCTGTTTATGAAAAGTTTTGTCCAGTGAAAGCTGTCGCTCGTCTCCAAAACATCAGAGTCTCAACACTTGGATTTCATGTAAATAAGAAAGAAATGTTTTGCTGCTGAAGTTTGTGTGCGTGTATTTTTTTTTTTACCTTTTTTGCCACTGATGTATGCTAAAAGTAATCTACGATGTGATTGGTCCATTCAGTTACTTCATGCCACTGCGAAGCACCTGATTGGCTGCGATGAGCATGACACTGATGATGAAAGCAATCGCAAAGGCGCAGATCAGACTCTTCCGTACACATGTTTGCTTCACCTGCTGAGTCGGACTTTCCGCTAAAGAACAAAATTAAGCAGATCAGACATACAAAAGATTTACAAAAGTTTGCAATCTCTTGGCAATTCATAACTGTTTAACGTTTTTGTATAATAATTTGTATGAATTCTTACAAGAGCTGGGGTGGCCACACTATTGCAATGCAAAATATTGAGGGACATATTCATAATAAATGTATCCATATTTGCATGAGTTTTGATAAAAACTCATTTGAAGTAAAACAAAAATTACATTTAATTAAAAATTAACTATTTATTAACTTTTATTTGTGTACTTTAGCATCAATTAGCTTAACAATGTGCTAATATTTAACTGTTAGAAAAACTGTAAATATTTGCGTGGTTTAGGTTAAAATGTTTTTTAAGTAACTTAATGGAATTTCCTCCCTTGTTGACCCATTCAGAACTGTCATGTACGATACTGTATGTGGTTCTGTTTCAGTTCATAGAACAGAACTCATGTCCTCTCTGGGCCATAGAACTTAATGTTTTTATTGCGTTTAAGTTACTGTAACTGGATCAAGCCGCTGAAGTCATAAACTCTTGACATTACTCACCGGTCTGTCCTTACCGGTCAGACCGGTGTATTAAAAAGGTGACAGTGTACTTACTGTCTATGTCAACCTGGCAGTCCTCAGGATTCTCAATATGATTCTCCTCAGTCATAATAATGTTCTCAATGTCTTTCATGGTCAGGTGGTCACAGAAAGTGTCGTACAAAAGTCTCTTTAGCTCTTCAACAGTCAGCTTCTGCATGTCACACTAAAAACAGGGAAACAACTGTATTTATCTTTTGCGTACTTGCATACGCAATCACAGGCACCAATGAATCACACACAGTAAGACCAGAAGTGTGTTTAAGACAGTAAATAGGGTCAATTGTGAGGTCATGTTGACTGAAAAAGCACATGACTGTACAATTGTTTGCAGCTCTGGACTCATCCGGTAATCGCACAGAGATGTTTAGGAGAGATCCCTGCAGATATTTAGGGTCAAGTGCTCAGCTCAAACTCTGCACCAGCAGTGAACAGTGATTAGAGAAACACACCCTTTGGGGGAACCACCATATGGCTTTTACAAATGATATTCAGCTCTGCTCGCTCAGAGATCCAGAGCAGAAGAGAATCGGTCATGAAATCTATTAATGAACCTTGCTTAAAGTTATCATCAAACATAATAAAACATCCACGCTGAAATGTATTCAGATTAGTGCTTTCAATTTAACACGCTCATGTAGTGTGATTAGAAGATAGCAAGATATAAAAATGAACAATTTATCATGCCACTATGTAAATGCAGACCAACAATTAATAATGAACAATTAACATTTTTAACATAATGTTAATTAACATAATAACATTTAATAAACAAATCTGTGTTCATGTGTAGCTCAACTGGTAGAGCATTGTGTTAGCAGCGCAATGGTTGCGGGTTCGATTATCTGGGAACACACACACACTCACACACACACTCACACACACACTCACACACACACTCACACACACACTCACACACACACTCACACTCACACACACACTCACACACACACTCACACACACACTCA
>JAZGTK010009242.1:0-17438 GCA_036877625.1 Ambastaia sidthimunki | reverse complement strand
TGAGCAAACTCCACTACATCCAAAAGAGAAGCGCAGGAAAAGAACCTGAATGTCTTAGATCAGGGATGGGCAACTTTGATAATGGCGAGGGCCAGTAATTTTTGTCCTTTAAACCAAGGGGCCAGATTACTAATTTACACTCGCATATTTTGCATCATCTTCCTGTGTATTTTATTGAGGGAAATTTTATTGAAGGAACTCAATTATGCTAATTTAAATAGTCAACTTCATTCACAAGCAAATATAAATGTAAATCTCAATTGCACTGAATGCACACAAAACAAATGTACAAAGGTCCTATCTTACAGAACATTTTCAACATAACCTGAAATAAAGTGCTTAACAAAAACATATTACCAAAATCCACATATTACTATTAAAGATATCCCTGACTGAATATAAGAATATAGTTATTCAGTGATAAAAATTACAGTTATGATAACAGTGATCGGCGGGAACAATAGCGACCTCTCCTGGTTTGTGTTAGAATAAACATCCTTCCTAATCTTGGTTCTTAAATTTATCAAAATTGACGAGAGCATAATATGATCCAGTGGGCCGTTTTTTAAGATGCTGCAGTCCGCATACAGCCCGCGGGCCACCAGTTGCCCATGCCTGTCTTAGATCATACAAAATGCGCAATTACATGTAGAAAAGTATTTTTCAAACAGATGTAGAACATGTAAAGGCTTAACCAGAATATGGACCTTAACCGGAAAATTGTGTTCACATCAACTTTCAATTATCCACTTACAGTGCATTGAGAAAGTATCCAGACCCTACTTCATTAAATTTGTTATGTTGCACCCTGACACTATCTTTTGAATTCATATTTTTCCATATTACTCTACACTCAGTACCCCATAATGACAAAGTGAAAACAGAATTTTAGAAGCACCTTTCTGAATGCACTGTATTTATCACCAAGTTGGCAACACTGGCTAGGTGAGTGAAAAGGAACTGTTTGTTTGCCATGCTGCAGTGTTTCCCCTATATACATTCTCAGCACCACTGCAAAAAAAAAAAAAAACATTGACTTTGAAGTAACCTGATGTGTTAAATTTTATTACCAGTTATTAGCAGCCAGATAACCAATATGCTTCCGGCCATACCACCCTCAACACGCCGGATCTCGGAAGCTAAGCAGGGTAGTGCCTGGTTAGTACACTTGTTGCTTTAGGCATCATAACGCAACCTCCTCCCTCCCTACCCTCTCTGCCTTCACTACTGAAGCAAACAATCTGGAGTCCATAGAGTGAATAAGAACCATTGTAGAACCAGGCGCGTACTGTAGCGCCTCTTTGGTGCATCTGATTGGTGCTACTTGCTGTGTTGCTGCGATGCACCAGAAGTCACAATTTAAAGGGTTATTTTGCAAAATTTGATGTTGCTATGGTTACCGAACACAGCACCGCTGCTACAAAAAATTCTAGGGGAAACACTGCATGCTGCCTCCTCAATAAAATTACTTCCCATGTCATGCCAAGACTGATGGAGAGAACTAAATCACAGCCTTAGAGCAAAGCAAAACCCTCATAACCAAACAGAAGCCTAAATCTAAAAGCAGACTGCAGCGAATCACATCAGCCTGTAATAGACTGTACCTGACAGTAGACTGTACCTGAGTTGTGGCCAGGCCGTTGCTAACAGTAAAGCCATTGATGGTAACCTGGATCTGACCCTGGTTTATCATGTTAATGATGGCCTCAGCAGCTGTGTTCATTGGGATGACGGGCATGGAGAGCGCTCCGTTATTGTCTGTCACCTCCTGGCCCTCACAATCCATCTGACAGGGAGAATTATGGCAAATAACATAAGATCTCAATCTAGAAAAAACATGGTATGAAATAAAGCAACAGCTTCTGTATTTACCTTTACAACTTTGACATCTGGCAGGCTTTCGAGGAAGGCTTTCAGATCTATGCCATTCAGTACAATACGATTGTCAAAGATGTGTCCATTTGACTTAAAGTCAATGACTGCCTTTTTCTATTGAGCAAAACACATATACATAACTCCTTTATGTTTAAGACATGTAAAACAATTTACTGAAAATTGTGACAAAACTGACAAAAACTTGCCTTGAGGTGAGGGAACATGTTAGCATGATCTCCAATGAAAAAAGTGTTGGGCATGTAGGCCAGCTTCTCAGAATACTGCTCAGCCACCTCAACTGGAGACGTCTCCTTGTCAGTGATGATGTAGTCCATGAATGGAGCTCCACTGGTACCAGGGTAGCCAAGCCACATGGCCTAGGGTACAACAAAAATAAATACATTTCACATCGTTTAAAAGTAACGCACATCACTCTACTGTACAATTTAAGGTATCACATGCAGGAACAGTGCAGTACAATCTTTTGGGTTATGCATCTGCTCAAACCTATGTATAAGCAAAAGTAAATGATGCTTCTTGCAGCAATCAATACTAATTAAGGCGTTCACACCAAAAACGATAATACCAAGAACAATAACTATAAAGATAACACACGTTAACGCTAACATTCTAAGCTTGGATGCTGCAATAAATGCAAGAGCCCTTTAAATTCAAATGGATCTGATTGTCTGTTTTATTGTTATCAGCTGGGGGGGAAAAAAAAACACAAAACTGATCCCAACAATTTTCTTGCTGCTTGTATCTTTATTATTATAGTTGTGGTGTGGACTTTGCAATTGTCTTATATTTAGAACTCTTCTTAAAACTTGTCCATGGTGTGAACACCCTTTTTGTATGCAATTAACATTATGGATTAATATAAACAAATTTCTATTAAGAGTGCACTCCAACACTTACCTGAATGGGTGCTGGTCGTAGTGCAAACAGTTCATTGCGTGCCCCCTTAGTATAACCATTCATGTTGACCAGGATGTGGACTCCATCCTGGTGGATCCTATCAGCAGCTTTTCCATTACAGGGAGTCTATAGATAAATAAACTGGACTTATAACTAGACTGATAATGAAGATCATACCCTAGGCATGTGTGCTGCAGCTGCAGTGATGTATTATCACCTGTGAGAGGTCAATGAAATGGTGAGCCTCTGCCATGACTTTTACCCTGAAGTTGGTGCTGTCATCAGGGCTAAGAGCAT
This sequence comes from Ambastaia sidthimunki, assembly GCA_036877625.1. Taxonomy (NCBI): domain Eukaryota; kingdom Metazoa; phylum Chordata; class Actinopteri; order Cypriniformes; family Botiidae; genus Ambastaia; species Ambastaia sidthimunki. The sequence goes on along the minus strand of JAZGTK010009242.1, from coordinate 14,348 downwards.
AACAGAACACCTAGAAAAAAAGCACAACAGTATCATTACAATATGTTCACTGGACAGATCAGGCATATGATGAAATGAAACAGACTCCCCACCTCAAACTTCTCAGAGTTGTGCATGCCAGGGATAGACTGCATCAGGTGGGATGTGGGATGGTTGCCGAAATCTGAACTAACATAGCCCACGCGCAGACGTCCTCCACTGGCCTTAAGATCTTTTGGGTGCTCATAGGCAGGTTTGTGCAGAGCGTTGATCTACAGAACAGCATTACATCAAAGCTTGTATTTTAACTGTATTCAGGAGCTCATGTCACACTATAGTCAAGCTGTTTTAAGGCAGACTTGAAGCCATTTAAAGTAAATCACAAAATGTGTTGTGCAATCAAATGAACAATGATTCAAAGTAAAGTCTGTGGAAACACCTTACACAAAGGTGTAGTAGACTTACCTGTTGTTAGTTATACCTTAGCACCAAGGTTATATTAGTTTACTAAAGTAAATCTACTGAAATATTTATTAACTAATTAAATATAGGCATAAAATATTTTTTCAAAAAAACGTAACCTAATTGAAAACAAGAAATGTTGCATTAGCAACAGACTTAAGCGGAAGCACAAAAATTATCAACTAAAAATAAAACTAAACTAAAACTGAAGAGATTTTAAATAAAAATTGAGTTTAACTAAAATTAACAAAAACTAAAAATATAACAAATACAACAATTCAAAACAATATGTCTACACACCTTATCCAGACAGAGGTTGCCGTGTCTCTCTGCAATTGCCTTGCGGAAACCATGAGAGAGGGGGTACAGCATGCTGTGGTGGGGGTGCACAGATGGCAGACGGTTCTTCTCTAGCTGATCGGCCACAATGCTCACCAGCTTCTTCATACGCTCGTCATAATCCGTCCAGTCGCACACAATCTGAGCAGTAGAGTAACAATATAGCTATGCGTATGAAGACAGGCATAAAGTGTCTGAAGTTTACATACCTGTAGGCAGTGAGCAAGGTTACAATAGGCATCAGGGAAGTCGGGCTTGAGCTTTAAAGCAGTGCGGTAGGATGCAATTGCCTCAGGAATGTTTCCAGAATCCTTTGACAGAAAGTCACAATTAGAAAGAAAAAACTGCTATACAATAATTAACACCAAAGAGGTGTATTGAGTCTAAAACTGCTTAAGTGATATGTGGTTTCAAATATAGTTACATTAATTAAAAAAATAATAATCTTAGCTTTTGATCTAATTATTTACAATAATCCAGTTCGTACTATTATGAATCTTAATGTGCTAATTATATAATTGTCAAAACACAGCTGTATGAATTAAAAACAAACAAGAAAACATTTAACAGTAAATAATCTAGTTTTGTTAAGGATGAATAATAAACAAATTATATTAACTGTAAATCTGCAACTTCATGGTAATGATCTCAAATACATAATTATTGCACCATTAACACCAGTGTGCTAAAGTATACTGAAGGTCTTGACTCACTACATCATCTTACTTTTAACCTACATTCATCTTTTAATTTATTTTTAGTTTAAACAGTTCCACTTTGTTTCAGTAGAAAGCAAACACTGCATGTTTATTAATAAATAAAAACAAAGTTAAATTATTCAGTGACTTTTCCTGTTGTTATTTTTTCTCCCCATAATATCGATTTGGTATCGGTATCGTGATATTTAATTTAGGTATCATATCGAAGTCAAAATTTTGGTATTGTGACAACACTAATTATCAATGTAATTACAATAACCATTTATAGACATAACTACACATACATAACTGTGTATTGTTTGTAATTGTGATGAGAACAAAATAAACATCTGAAGTGACAGGAACAGAGAAACAAGAGTCTACAGATGTGTAGAATCAAACCTTGTGAATAGAAGCCAAGTTACTGTGAGCATCTGCAAAAGCAGGGTTGATCTGAATGGCACGAGTGTAACACTGCAGGGCACCCTGGACATCCTGCATCTCCTTCAGAGTGTTGCCCATGTTGGAATACGCATCAGCAAATGTGGGGCTAATTCTGTTCAGTGACCAACAGTAATATAAACATACGAGACAAAAAACACCAGACCTTAAAATGATAGGGTAATATTTAGCATAGCTATTAAAATAAAAATAAACACACAATGTGAAGTATTAAGTCATAATATACTGATTAAAGTCAACGTGCCTGATGGCCTCCTTATAGTGCATGAGAGCTTCCTGGAGTTTCCCCTGCTGCTGCAAGACACTGGCGAGGTTTGAATGGGCTGCAGCAAACTCTGGGAACACCTGACCAACACAGACAGGACAAAAGATATTATAATGGAGTATAATTTGAATACTGTTTGTTTAATGTTACTATTTTGTACTTCACCTCCAAAGCTTTCCTATAGAGCTGCACAGCCTCTTCAATGTTGCCCTGCTCACGCTTAATGTTGGCCAGATTGTTAAGGGAGTCTGCGTGGGTAGGACACAGACGCAGGGCTGTATTGTAGCACTCCTCAGCTTCAGAAACCTGACAAGACACAAGCTGGAATTATTATAGATTAGCTTAATTCTATATTTGTTCCCTGCTCTGTCACAGCAGTGAGATGTTATAGCTGTAATTAGTAACATTTGCTTCTGCTGCAACCTCAACTTGTAACATTCCTCAGTGTTTGACAAAATCAGACCCAATAGTTTTCACTCCAATTCAATACAAAAATCAATACAATTATAGATCACCATAACCAGCACTCCGTTTATACCCAGGAAAGTTACAAATTGCAGCTTTAATGTGCCAAAGGAGAACTGGCCATCCCCGCTGAGCCTGGTTTCTCCCAAGGTTTTTTTCTCCATCTATACATCATTGGAGTTTTGTTTCCTTGCCAATGTCGCCCCCGTTGGCTTGTTTACTGGGAAACTGCTGACACATACTTAGTCTAGGGTTCCGTAAATTGTTATTACTGATCCCAAAATATAACAATATAATTACAGTCCTACAGCTTCTACTGTTTTATTTCTTTCTCAGTTGTCATTCATTCTCACATTTTATATTACATGTATGTATTTTGTGTATTTCATGGTGTTCTTGCAAATATTTTATATTCTTGTATAGAACTGCACCTAATATTTGCAATAATACCATGTATTGTGTAGTATGTCTGAATTTTTTTCCCATTTGTTTTTTTATTTCTAAATAAATCAGACCACATTATTATTAGGCAGCATCACAACCTTATGATATTTCTTTCCATGTTGGTTAAAGAATGACAGACCATTTAGGCCTTAAGGGTTGTATGGCATTAAGAATGAACACAAAACAATAGCTTCTTACATTGCCCTTTTCTTTCAGAGCATTGGCCAGATTGCAGTAAGCATCAGGAAAATGAGGCTGCAACTCGATGGCACGACGATAGGTGTCAATGGCCAAGTCAATTAAACCCTGCTCATAGTATACACAAGCCAGGTTCCCATGGACAACAGCATGGTTAGGACTCAAGCTGAGGGCACGGAGATAACCAGCAACAGCTCTGTGGAAGAAAAATATATATTTAATAGGGTGAAACAGCCAAAAGGCATTTTCAAAAGGAAGAGGTGACTTTTTACCTGTCAAAGATACGAGCCTCTTTCAGAACATTGCCTAAGTTGATGTACGCGTCTAAAAAGTTTGGATCCAAGGTCACTGCCTGTAAAACAATTGAACAGAACCAAGTAAACACCACATTTGTTCATATTTGAAACATTCAAAGATGTCCAAAGGTGTTGGCAAACCTTCTCAAAGTGATGTATGGCCAGCCAGATCTCTCCCTGGGCATTGAACACACAGCCCAGGTTACTCCAAGCCACAGCAAAATTCGGCTGAGTTTCAATTGCCTTCAGGTAACAAGCCTTAAAAGTAAAAACCAGGAGGAAGAGGAGGTAGAGGACAGACAGAAAAGGGGTTGTAAAAGAAAAACCAAAAGATCAAATAAAAAGGAAGAAAAAAGGGCAGACAAAAAAAACAAAACAAAAAAAAGAGTTAGAATCTATTCTCACAAAAAGCAAAAAGTGAGTCTACAGCATGGGCTCGCCGGCGCAAAATTCTGCCGCGCAAAGCTGCACACTTTTTCCTGCGCTGCGCTAATCCAACCAGCACCTACACTCCAACCTACATTCTTCAGTTATGAGTTTAAAACAGAACCGTTTTTAATTATCCACTCCATTAATGAACACATTAAAGAATAAATTCTGCAGCTAAACAAATTTTATACTTTTTAGACAATTCACAACCTTAAATGCAAGTGTGGCGTGCAGCTGGAGGTCCCTGTAATGCATGCGCAAAATGCCACATGGGTGGCACATCGCCGCACCATGGTCGCAGCTTGCGTCGTTTTCGCTTGCGCGCTGTATCGCCAGCTCAGGGTGCAGAATACAGACCTGGAGCAATCTAACTCCCAACCAGAAAGGCACACGTTTTACAACCCTTTACCCTTTGGGGGTTTCAAGTGACATTAGATCCCACAGCCAAACCCATTTTTTCCTGAAGAGGTTATCAGTGTTACATAATGGTTGCCAATGATGTGGTGTAGGGTTGGGTATCCACTGGGTGCCGTGCTAGCAGAGAGGGCATGCAGGTCTGCAACCCGCAAGTCAGGGAACGAGGGGAGCGGTGGGGTGTGGTTTGATCATGCGCCATTTGGTCACATCTGAAGGGATTTTGTCGCTGCGCAGCCCTTGCGCCACTGCAGACTCACAGCGCATTGTCTGCTCAGCAGAACGCTGCAACCCCAAATAAAGAAGAAAAAACTAATGATCCAAATGAACAGGAAAAATAAATCAACAAGTAAGAGAGTTAGAGGGTTCTTACTGTGCTTTGTTTGCTTACAGCATCCAATCCATCTTTTTAATTACTTGGGCATTACTCTTTTGTTTTCACTGACTATACTTTTGTTCTTGCTTGTTTTTGTTCTTCAAAGGTAGCCACAAGACAGAAGAACTCAGGCACTGGAGTAAGGTGTTTTTCTTTTGTTGGCAGTTACAAACCCGTTACCATATTTTTGGACTTTGTCTGGGGGGGGGCGACCGCAGCTGGAAGAAGAGAAGACTGATGCTGCCCTAGTGTTCCTTTCCACTGGACCGCACCTACGCAGGAATAGTGTCACCCACCTGAAACCTTCTAAATAACAATATCAGTGGTGAAAAAACCAAAAGAGACAAAATAAGAAAACAAGAGCGTTAGTAAAAGTTTACAATCAAGACATTTCATATGGATATCAAAACTTGTACTGACAGAACAAAACAAAAGTAAAAAAAATAAAAAAAAAACCTTTAAAAGACCTAGTATAAGTTTAAACCCATGCAATGTGTAGGATTTCACATTTTCATAGACAGGAATATGCTTAATAAAGGGGTCGAGAGTGAAGAAAGGCTTTAAGATTTACAAACTACTTTTTTTAATGCACCACATTTTAAAATACAGAGAAAGGAGGGAGGCAAACTGGCTTGATCTTACACAAATGAACTCATCACATATCTGGGAATGTTATTGATAATCATAACACACAAGTGGGAAGAAATATAATTATTGATTCTCTTATTTTCCTTCGTTGTATTCTTTGTTTACATTGTTTAATACCTTGTTTGCTTTTTCCTGTCTTGAATTCCTTTCCTGAAATTCTTGACTCCTGTCCATAAGGAAAAAAGCCTGGGGTTTAACGATTTCATAATCATCTAGAAGCCTCCACAGCTCTGAAATAAAGAGGTCATCGCTTATGTCGCGCGTGTATAATTCTCTCTCTATCATAGAATCTGACGCGTGCAATGGAGTGCTGATAGAGATCTGTCTGCGTGGCACAGTCCAGGGTGAACGCATGGTGCTTAAAATACATAAACCCTCCCAAACCCGGTTAGTCATGCTATAGTGAAGGCCAAGATCTGGGAAATAATTTGGGGAAACTAGTTAACTGCACTGCGAAGCCCTTGAAGAGCATCTCTTGGCTTAACTGTCGGGTCAGGCAGACAGTTCAGAGCGCGCGCACTCCACAGGCCCTGAGCGAGCGCGCGGGGGATTAGGAGCGACAGAGCTGGCGGGGGGCCGCTGGCACCCTCATGCTCTTCCTCACTCCGCCCCCCTGAGGCACCAAATAAGAGGGCTTCTAACCAAGAACTCTTTTCAATCTCCCACACACCCACTAAAACCACAACAGCCATGCTGCCTCACAGCAGTCCAAGAAGGGCCTCATTATGCTAGTTAAGAGAACCAAACTGTCAGCCAAACGCCACTCTTTAAGCTTTTGGGGGGATACATTTTGAAAACAATAAACGGATAGCGTGTTTAGGGTTAGAAGCAGTCTTATTTCTTGCATAGCAAAGATCACTACCTTCATCAGTCCATTTATATCTTCAAGACCGAGCCAGCAAATTCCCTCCAAGAGATTACAGTAAAAAAAGCATGCCAAAACAGCAGCATGTGTTTTAGGATCCATGTTTGTTAAAAACAGAGTAGTCCAGCCTTTCTTCATGTGTGTGGGAGCAAGCCATAGCTGTCCAGGCCAGAATGAAGCACAGTGTTTAGACAGAAGCACTGGAGTGGAAAAGGAGGGCAAAAAGAAGGGGGAAAAGGGCATGTCTCTAATCTAGCAAATCAAATGAACAACGGAGAGGGGAATTGCTTATGACTAGTTAGGTAAGATATGTGACCCTGTAATTTTGGATGCATTGTTTAGTGCAGGTACTCTCTAGCTGAATGCTGGGTCTTCAGTGAATGGTAAAGAATGCTGCCATGGGGCTGTAGAAGATGAGTAAAGGTAGCACACTCTAGAAAGTGTGTAGAAAAGAATTAATGCCTAACATCCACTCCCAAAGTACAGGAATGGCTAGGTCTCTCATGGGGAATATAGTCTACAGCTACAATTATAAAATAAAACCAATGTAAACCATTTTGCAAATGTCCAAATGCTGCCATTTAAACATACCTTTGCTTCTTCAAGGCGCCCAAGCGCTTTAAGGAGGTTACCCAAGTCACTGCGTACACAATACAGATCCTGTAAAGAACAAATAATCATCAATAATAAGAAAATGAGTCAAACTACAAATTACGCTGGCGAATATATTGTTAGCAGTATACAAGACAGCAACATTGTGAATGCTGTGATATTTTTTCAAGCTTCATCAGGCAGCATTAAAGATCACCAGATCTGATCAGCAGCTGAGACTCACAGGATTATATTGAAGAGCAGACACATATGCCTGAACGGCTCCCTCCATGTCCCCCGCCGCCACCAGCGCAGCTGCCAGGTTTATGTATCCATCGATGAAATCCGGTTTGAGACGAAGCGCATGACGGTAGTGCTCAATGGCCTCCTGTAGTTGACCCCGTTCCTTGTAGACATTGCCCAGGTTGGAGTAGGCTTCAGCCAGCATTGGGTTCTGCTTGATGGCCAGAGTACTGAAGTGTGCTGATCTGCATGCCAAGAAAAGTCTAAGGAGTACTGATTTGCTACAAGGGTCAAAATTACTGTCTGTGGCCACCGACATCATAGACATGGCAAAAACATTGAGACCATACACACCGTTTCAGCAATTATGAGATGTCAGTCAAGATTTCATGTTGATTTTCAATAATTTTGATAAACAACAAATGTGTTTGATAAAAATTATCATAAAGAAAAAAACATTAACACCACACCGTGGACGTCGCAGAGCAGCAGTAGAGCAGCCCACCATGCTCCAGAGCAAAGCTACCCATCTCACCTGTCAAGCCTGCGACACTGGAAGTGGATAGAGGAGAGGAGAAGCAGGACGCCAGTGTTATCCGGCTCCTGCCTCCACAACTGCATACAGTGACGCTCTGCTGCCTCGAAATCTCCCGACTGATATTCACGATGCGCCAGTTCTGCCAACCCTTGGAAGGAAAGCATACGTTTGGTTGGTTCTGGAGCACCAACGCAACCCAAAGGAGGGGGAGACAACATGTTAGAAGAAATGGAAATGTGGCAAAGAAATAAAACAAAATAAAAATGACAAGAACACTGGTTCTTCTTACTTAAATGACATTTGACTAAATGAAACCTTTATCATAAATGTCACAGCATAGACTCTCTCAAATCTGAGACTAGATCTGATGGCTCCTAAATGCTGTTTTTTATTGTTCTGCTACCCAAAAGAAATTAATTTACAAAAAAACTCAATATCCAACGAACTAAAGTTAAAAAAATCGAATTGTTTATTGACTGTAAATAATTACCACGTGACTGAATGACCAAATAATGAAATAAGATCTAGATGCAAAGGAGCACACATGCATGACGATGAAGAAAAAATGAAAAACAGGGTTTTGATGAAGAGATTCACATGTGAATGAGCATAACACGCACAAAAGCGTCACGTGCCCGTGCACAACAACGACCAGCCTCAATATCTCTTGCAAATCAGATTTGTAAAATAAAATTATCAAACTACAAACAGTCGATAAAAAGATCACTCAGAAAATGTATCCGTGTGTTCACAGGGACACTTCACTCTCCATTAAGCTAACGTGTTTATTTTCAAATTGTTCAAGTAAGAAATACCACTGTACTAACGAAGCCGAAATCACCCAGATACTAAACTATACACAAAACACAAACAGATCGGTATTGTAGTAAAGCAGTCGCAAATAAAGGCGGGAAATGCTATTGAATCATCTCGCGCTGAATGTTCGTTTTTTTACATGGTTACCTGTGCTGTCAGTCACGTTCCCCACTGAGCTCGCCATCTCTACTTCACTTTCTGTTGATAAGTTTGGCGAGAACACAAAATGATGTAGATATATAGATGTATTAAGTTGATAGTTTTAAACCAGCTGCGGGTGTGATCTCGCGGTTATCTCCGGCCTGTGGTCCAAGGCTGCCTAACACACTACAGTCGAGCGAGGACAAATTGACGTAATCTGCCGCCCTAAACACTGCTCCTTCAACTGGTACTCTTGCCGTTACTTGTATCAGAAGTAAATATTTGTAAAAGTCAATCCAGACTGAAGTCTGACGAAGAATAGACGAATTTAAGGTCGATGCTTTTAATGGTTCACTGTTCTCGCTAACAATGGCGTTCCAGTCGCCTCCGAAATGGCGGATGTGACCGGAACTTGTTTTTCTGGGGGAAGTGCTTGGGAATAAAAAATAGAGCCATCTAACGCATTGCGCATCGATTCACATACAACTAATAATGGCAGCACATTTCGACCACAAATAGTTAACGTATATATTGCTAATATATGCGATGAAAAATAAGGCTAAATAGTCTCTCTTTATTCCAGCACGGACTGCTATTTGCGCATACTGCTATTTTAAAATATGCGCTGCTCTTTGGCTTATTGTGCTGTATCATTGCGCGAGGCACTAGATCAGATGACGCAAAAAAAACGCAGCGTTCAGATAGCGTAGTGCATAGGAGAGAGCGCACGTGTAGTTGGCTGTGCGACAGTGCATGATGCGAGGGTCGACTTAGAATTTCACGCCACATACTAAATATTTTTAATTTAAATAAGAGATAGCTGGTGTGCCATAAAATATCTGCACCAAAATGAAATCGCCACAAAAGTGCTATGCCCATATTAAATAACTGACACTTAGCCCAGGTAATACAATATCGGAAGAACAGGCCAGTACATTAAGACACTGTATGTCAGTATAAAAGACTGACATATAATATCAGCTTATATTTAAATATCAGTATTTAAGCATAATATACTGTAATATCAAGAGGATCATGAGAAACATTTGAGTTACTTTCAACAAGAACGTCCAAAGTTGTGACTGATTTGGAATACGATTTTATTGAATATCCAAGTTTTACAAAGTCATGGAAATAATTATATATTGGAACATAGGGATAATGAAACCCTGAATATCACAAGTATCATGTCCTCCAAAGTAAATTTTTAGAGCCTCTTTACTGTTGTTATACTGGCAGCAGTCAGCAAAAGGCTTTACTTGCAAGGCTCAAGAGGCCAAGAACTGAAAGTGCAAAAAACCCTATTGTTTTCCTTATGGTTATTATTATTAGGGACCAACCACTGACAGTACAAAGCCCATATTGTTTTTCTTAGGATTATTTTATATAATTTTTTTATTTCAAGATTTGTGGGGCCTTTGGTCCCCTTAAAATGCTCTGGCACATGGGTGGGGCAGGGGGTCAGACATGTACAACACTGAAAACAGAATATATGATATTATTACAAATTTATTGTTCGTTATAGAGATTATTAAATTACTAATTATACTAATTACTAAAATTACTAAAAATACTAATTAGGGATACAAGGTGTGTAGTATGAATCTCTTTATGAGATCACAAGGTGAGGATAACAAAAAGCAATAAATCATAAGAGGACAATAACATCAGTCGTATACAGTTACAATTTTACCAAGAGTACAACATTGCAATGCTTGTGATACCTGCTGGGTGAGAGAAGAAAAGGATAAAAGGACAAAATAATTAAATTCATACACATCAGGTATTTGTGAAAGAGACAAATAAAATTATTAGCTGTTTCTTTAATAAACTGAGGGGGTAGTGAAGATAAATCTGCGAGCAGGTGATTGTATTACAAGGGTGTTACAAGGCAACATTTATTTGCTGACAGTAGGGATCTGAAAGGGGTGTAGATGTGTACGAGTTTGTGAAGGTAAGACAGGTGTGACATGAGCTCTTTGAAGACCAGTCTTGCTGCTGCGTTCTGGATCAGTTGTAGTGGTTTGAGTGCCCGTGCTGGAAGGCCAGCCAACAAAGCATTGCAGTAGTCCAGCCTAGAAATGACAAGGGCCTGAACAGGGAGCTGTGTTGCATGTTTTAGTGAGATAAGGCTGGATTTTCCTAATGTTATACAAGGCAAATCTGCATGAGTGTTGTTCTGGTAATGTGGTTAGAGAATTTCAGCTGCTGTATGAATTGTCAGACAAGAAGTTCAGTCTTGGCTAGGTTGAATTGTAGACTGTGTTTTTCATCCAAACTGAGATGTCTTCCAGACAGGCTGATATATGCGTGCTGTTACTGTGTGATCATCAGGGTGAAAGGAGAAGATCTGGGTGTCATCAGCATGGCAGTGATATTGGAAGCCGTGTGATTGTAAAATAGGACCTAATGATGTCGTAGAAATGGAGAACAGAACTCGTACAAGGACTGATGCTTGAGGGACCCCGTGACCATGTGATGCAGTTTGGACAGCTCACTTCTCCACGACACCCTGAAGGATTTCTTAGAGAGGTAAGTCTGAAACCACTGGACTGCATTTCTTTGGATCCCCAATAGAAACAGAGTGTTAAGAATGATCTGGTGACTAACCATGTCAAAGGCTGCAGACAGATCTATTTTTCTTTAACATATTTATTTAAAATAAATAGTCACATTAACAAAACACGGATATCAGGAAGCGAGTCACCTAAAATTCACAAATTAAGATAAACATGCGATCATGTTTACATTTGCAGCCAAAACAAGCCTGAATGTCAAAATATCTTTATTGTGCTCATTCAAATACTCATCGCAGTATTTCCTTTTCACAGTTTAGTTTTTAAAAAGAACAAAAAACAAAATATAGAAAAGTATATAGAAAAAAGTAACAATTTCTTTTACATTTTAAGGAAGTGAAAAAAAGATTTATCATTTTCCTTTTTTTGATTTAAAAACAAATACGAAATGAACAGAAGACACATGGATTTAGAAGGCAAGAAATTTTTATTATTTGTTGTTGGTGGAGTTGTCATGTAACTGACTGGAGCCTGAGAAGTTGCTGTCCTCAGTTGTCTGTTACAGTTGCCATGGTAACTATGCCCTTAGCAGTCTATCAGTGCTGTATAATAGCCTATTTAAAAATTAAAATATTATAATACCACCAAACCAGTCATGCTGAACGATGTTACAGGCAGCATAACGTTCTCCATGGCTTCTCCAGATCCTTTCACGTCTGTCACATGCTCAGGGTGAACCTGCTCTCATCTATGAAAAACACAGGGTGCCAGTGGCGGACCCACCAATTCTGATATTCAATGCCAGTCAAGCTCCACAGTGCCAGGCAGTGAGCACAGGGACCACTAGAGGATGTCCACCCTCATGAAGTCCGTTTCTGATTGTTTGGTCAAAAACATTCACACCAGTGGCTAGCCGGAAGTCATTTTGTAGGGCTTTGGCAGTGTTCATCCTGTTCCTCCTTGCACAAAGGAGTAAGATACCCGTCCTGCTGATGGGTTAAGGACCTTCTACGGCCCTGTCCAGCTCTCCTATAGAATTGCCCGTTTCCTGAAATCTCCTCCATGCTCTTGAGACCTTCTGGCAATGGTACGTAGATGTGCCATCCTTGAGGAGTTGGACTGACTGTGCAACCTATATAGGGTCCAGGTATTGCCTCATGCTACCAGTAGTGACACTGGCCCTAGCAAAATGCAGAACTAGTGAAAAACAGGCAGAAAAGATGAGTAGGAAAAAAATATCAGTGATCTCCACCTGTAAAACCATTCCTGTTTTGCGGGTTGTCTCATTGTTGCCCATTCTAGTGCACCTGTTGTTAATTTCATTAACACCAAAGCAGCTGAAACTGATTAACTACCCCCTCTGCCACTTAACTGACCAGGGTTGCGTTTACCGAACAACGACATAGCTCGCTGCTTAACCACCGTAGTACGATGCATCGTCGGAGAAACTAACTGACTACTCACAACTGTTTCCCGAAAACATCGAACCTGTGTTGCAGATTCATCGTTTGAACCACGTAGCTTGTTTCTGTCGTTGTGACGTTCATCTTCTTCTTCTTTGATCTAATGATGGACTGGTGCCATGAGCACATACCGCCACTTAATGCAAATTCTTTACTTTTCATATTCAACATGCTTTTGTAGTAACAGTACGTGACGTAAGAGCGATATAAAGACTGAACAGAGACCAACATAAAAACATTTATTCTTACCACATTAAAAAACAAATACACACAAGTTAAAAATATGCTGTTTTCTCTCACAATTTCATATAAATAAATTTTTATGTATAAATACATTTTTATAGATGTTATTTACACTAAGTGTTAATAGAAGGTAGATGCTATTTACACTGTTAAAATAGCAGGATTTTTTGCTATTTATACTACTTATCGCAAATAGTGGCAATTATGTGCACATTAGTGTTGTACTACATTATAAAACAGTATACAATAATAACATATTGCGTGCAAATGATCATTTAAATTATTAAATGGATGGCACTGTCACAAATCTGGTCTCTGTGGCTCCCTCTGACCGCCGCCAGCGGGAACCATCACCTGAATTCTAAATGAACTACATCTCCCAGATACCCTGTACCTGGGGCCACGCCCCTCTCAGCTGTTCCGCATTCGCTATTATGGACGCTATATATACTCACCGCTTCAGTTGAACTGTGCGAAGTCTTGATTTGCCTTGGTAATCGTTTCTGAGAGGTTTCCTGTTACTTGCCTGTTACTTGCCTGTTACTTGCCTGTTACTTGCCTGTTACTTGCCTGTTACTTGCCTGTTACTTGCCTGTTACTTGCCTGTTACTTGCCTGTGTGTCGATTCCCCGTTGTTGATTGTTTGCTGCCTGCCTTCTGACCCGTGGCTGTTTTGGATTACTCTATTTGTCTGCCGCCTGCCCTGATCTTCTGCCTGGACTTTGTTTACGTTGTATGTTTATCTCTCATACTCCTGTTTGCTGGTTTCGACCTCTGCCTGTTTGACCTTGAATAAAGAACGCTGCACATGGATCCCATGAATCCTGAGTCTTTGTTACAGGCACATTTTTCCGTACAATATAAGCCCTCCCTACACCTCCCCTAACCACACCCGATACTTTCTTTTGATTATGTCCTTCATTTTTATTAAAAATAAATGCCTTTCGAATATATGACATCTGAAAAAGGAGAATAAACAAAAGCAAAAGGCGGTTTCGAACTCCGAGGTCAATCGCATCAAAAATTCTAATGAAACGCGCTTTATCATCTACGCCGCTACAGTAGCTGTATGAGCAGCTGTCTTTTGTAGTGTTGAATAGTCCAATTACACCTTGGTGAGCGGAGTAAATGTAAATAGCCTCTGCCAACATAATGCAAATAGACACTCCGCCTGAATATTGCTACATCAGCACAATTAAAATAAAGAAATTTGGGGTTTTGAAAAGATTGTGATTACTGTTGTACACACCTACTGCTTATTTTGCACAAGATTATTTCCTATTTAATCCCATTGCCATTTAGCCATGCGTTAGTGAAAATGACACGAAAACAACAGTTCCCAAAAAAGAAATGTAAGTTCTTTTGGAGGAGGTGGGAAATACAGCAAAATGCAAAGCTATACAGCTATTCACCAAGCTGAAATAAGCATTACAATTCATTCGATGTGGATGTTAATG
>JAZGTK010009241.1:0-17440 GCA_036877625.1 Ambastaia sidthimunki | reverse complement strand
CGCGTTACCATCTACGCCACTAGAGCAGCCGTACATTGACTTATCAGGGGAGAGTGCGAACGCAGTCCCCCACTACCATAAATTATGCAGTTGAGATTCCCACATTTTGGGAATCCGCAGGGGTCAGCACAACTGGAGTGCAATGGCTGAGCCTCGCCCTGGGTGGACCACCTTCTTGATCATGGTGTCTCCCCTGCCAGGTAAGTATGTGCCATATGCCATCAAAGAATACAGGCGGACCGTCATAGATGCCCAGATTCCAGGTGGGTCAGAGGGTCTGGTTATCCATGCGAAACCTAAGACTGAGGCTAACCTGCCACAAGCTGAGTCCTCGATTGATTGGCCCGTTCTGCATCGTCCGCCAAGTGAACCCGGTGACTTACTGCCTGCAACTTTCTGCCTCGTATCAGATTTCTCCCACCTTCCACGTGTTCCTACTCAAACCAGCACGCCCCCTGCCAGGACGACACAACCACAGGGAATGAACCTCCACCACCGCTCGACACTGACGGGTCCCCAGCTTATAGGGTGAGCTCAATTCTCAACTCTCGATGCCATGGTAACCGCCTACAGTATCTGGTGGACTGGGAGGGGTATGGCCCAGAAGAGCGATCCGGGGTAAATGCAAATGACATCCTCGACCCCTCCTTGGTGAAGGATTTCGATCGCCTCCACCCCAACCCGCCAGCATCCTCTGTAGCATCACCACCGGCACCTGCCCGCCAGAGGGAGCCCTCGCCCGAGTTTTAATGCCACCTACGAGGAACACTTCCGAGGTATTTCGGACATTTAAACAGCGTAAAGTATTGAACATTACCAAGCCTTTTCTCTCTGCCTTAGTGTTTTGTTGTCTTTTGTGCTTGACCCTGTTCACGTTTACGGTTTTCTATCTATTCGCATATTAACTGTTATCTTCTGCTTCATGTTGCTTGAATGATCGCGTATAAACGTCTTTCTGTCACACAATTTCGAGTAGTCTATAATGTACCTCTTTTAAATAACATAAATCGTTTTACAGTTTAGGCTCGATTTTATTTTTTTCATTTACTTTATATAACACATTCACATTTGCTAAGCGTATCTAAATGTGACCATGTTTCACTTGTCTATTCTTTTGTTCACATGTTTCACTTGTATAATTACTGTTTCCAAAGCATCGTATGCAAAATATTGTTAACAATGGGCTACTATTAAAATATTACGTATAATGCAGCTTGCGTTATCTCGGCAAAACAGAGGCTTGACGGATTGTAATGTAATAGATTTCCATTAATGACCGTAAATTCTCTCAGGACACAGTGACCGTATCTCGGGTAATTATACAGATTTATGTGCTCGTCTCTTTGCTCACCATACTGTAACTATGCCAGACAAAATAAAGCAATGCTTTAAACTGTTTCTTTAATTCAATAAATTCTTTACTATATAGATATGTATATTTTCAGTATTTTCGGAATTTACACTGATGCGTTGCTGTACGCATCTTTGGTCTTTTATCTCAGTCGCGCACACGTTACCATCTAGTAACAATTTGTCTTTCAAAAAAGAAAACGCATTTTCAGTCTCTTGCCCTATTCATACAGAGATAATAAACGTAATTGTTATGAGGCTGTTGCCGCAAACACCAGAAAGGGGCGCTACAGAGACATCTAGCCACAAAAAGCAATTAACTGACATGAACACCTTTGCCAGTTAAGGTATTTTAAAATGGGTAAAGTATTTCAGACGCGTTTCAGTTTTTGCCAAAGTGTGAGAGGCTTTGAGAAAAGTCAGAACAAAAATACAGGGATTTAATAAATGTCACGTGTAACGCAATATGCTATATAATTAAAGGCTTTATAAATCTTTGATTGAAAATGTTCTGATTCTTTTATTTTTTGTACAGCCAGGAGCTTTAAAAAAACTTACCGCATATCTTCATTCCAAGTTTTCTCGTACATCCGTGTGCTGCTTCACTCCAGTCATAGAGGTTTCGCCTTCTTGTCTCGATAGACTAAGTAAATTGGCAAAGTAAAATGATAATTTTGGTGTCCGCCTATACCCGCAAATACAATCAATAAAGTCCCGTCTATAAATGTACGCAAGCAGTAAATGCTTTATGGCACTAATATGGAATTATTGCAGAATAAGAATGAATACAGACCGAATCTGGAGATCCGATTGAAGCTCGACAGCACTCCACCCCTGCGGCCCAAATTCCCAGCAGCGCTTTTGTAAGTTCAGCACCATTTAGCAAATCGTTATGTCTGCCTCAGCCTCTGTTCAGTCTCCCAGCAACCGTTTCCCATTCCTTTCTGTTCTTCTTTAAACGACTTCTCTATTCATTTTAGGTGCATTAAATCATTTTTATTTAAGGTTTATTTTACATTTTCTTACAGAACAATAATTTTAATTTATTTTTACTAGGCTGTGATGCAAATGTTTGTAAGCAAAACAAACATGCAGTGCCATGCACTTGGCAAAGGGACGATTCAAATTTTTTTTCTTTTTAAAAAAAATACATTTAGGCTATAGTTTTAGATCTAATTTCCACAAATAGCCCAAAGACGTTCACATAAACAGGAATTTTTGCTTTTAGAAATGACGCTAAAGGTTAAAAATAAAAACATTAATTTAAAGTAAGAAACAAAATAGACCTTAGTTGATTTATCTTGCAGCTATGAAAAACCTAAATAAACCATTGCAATATACCGTGACTAATTTTTGGAGAGCATGTTTTTGTTCCTCCTCTGTCTAAGAGAAAGACACTGAAGCGAGCGAAAAGCCATTAGCACCGACCTACATTTATAAATATACACTTCACATAATTACACACTTCTACAGACAAACCCGTAATCCTTTATTCCTTTTGGATCAAGACGACAGAAAAAAAAAGAAACAATTCATTTAAAAAATATTACAAAATATTTAGAAATATTATAATGCTTATTATTATTATATAGCTTACCTTTAAATTAAATAACAATGTGACAACAATTATCGTTCGTACATAAAAATCTAGCAAAATAAAACGCATTTAAATCGATCATGATAGATTAGAGTTGGCTGCTCGTCTGTCTTTACTATTTGCCTTTGTCTTTTTTTAAAACCATCATCTTGTCAAGATTCGTTTGGCTGGCTGGCGCTGAAGAGCCGCTGTGTGCGTATTGCCGCGGTGATTTGTTGGTCCTGAAGCTTTGCGAATACCGTTTCCTCCCTCTCAGCTCCCTCTCAGCCCCCTCACGATTAATGAGGTTGGCAACAAGGCATATAGCCCGAGTGAAATAGCGGTTTATCGGCGATGGACCTACTTGTTAAAGTCCTTAATCCAAATGGACCCAAATGTTTAAGTCCTTAAGTCCAAAGTGCGCTGTTACTCTGGGAGAAAAAAATTCTGTTATAAAAGTCAAGCATAAAAGTCAAGCTGTCTGGAGGTGAGAAAATGGAGAAGTTCAGCGACATAGTTAACAGTCCATTAACTATTATTGCTTAAATGAGACTTTAAAAATGTAATAAAACAAATACAGAAATGCACAACCAATAAAGTTGTTGAAGGCTACAAATAAACTACATTGGATGTGTCTGTAGTCTTTAGGCTGTTCTAAATTCTTTTTTTTTTTAAGTTGAGCCAATAGCAAAACTTATTCCATATCTAAAAATGACTTTTTAGACTCACAGAAATAATAAATCCTTAAGTGGATGTGGTTCTATATTGAACTATTATAGTCTCGACCTTTAAATAGCTTCCAGTGTACCTAGCAAGTGTACCCAGACAAACGCCTCCATATTTGCATATTTTGTTGCATATCAAAATAGCAAAGTTTTTTTT
This sequence comes from Ambastaia sidthimunki, assembly GCA_036877625.1. NCBI lineage: Eukaryota > Metazoa > Chordata > Actinopteri > Cypriniformes > Botiidae > Ambastaia > Ambastaia sidthimunki. The sequence goes on along the minus strand of JAZGTK010009241.1, from coordinate 13,632 downwards.
TCATACAAAGTTTTTTCATGCCACCTAGAATCACACATTATCCTGATTAATATACCCCACACAATAAGTGTAAAGTGTATAGTGTAATGGTGAGGGCTGATTACATATGGAAAACGGCTTCTGAGATTATTATACCATACATAAAACATCCCTATAGGAATAATATTATATTTTTATGTTTATATACATACCTTCTCTCAGCATAAAAATACAGCCTTGGTTCTGTTTTCGGAATAAACATACAACAGCAAAAGAGCAGACTGCTTTTGTACTGCGCTTTACTAAACGTCTTACTTTCGTGAAGCACCCGTTACATTGTTATTTCGAATTATATTTTACATTGTGAACAGGTACATTTAAAAGTCAGTAAGACACCTTTTGAACGATCATTGAGAGCGCAACAGTATCCAAAATCTGCACACAACTGAAATTCCACAAAGGCAGATGTTGGCTCCTCCAAAATCAGCGCTTAAGAGAAAAAGAAAAACAAAACTTATCTACGAATCACGACTGTGATTCGACTTTCCAATCAATGACTTTCAGTAAGTAATGCTTTAATTGCTGCTACTCAAAGTGCCAAATGTCAATTTAATCCACGCAACATGAGTACGACGCACGGTTTGTAATCCCTGGACCGCTTCACAACATCAGACTGGCTCTGAAACACGTCATTTCTCCAAATGCATCAACATGCAGCATTACGACAGTTCTGCCCGCAGGACCTGGTGCCATAAAAGAGAAAAACACTTTTCAACAGCAATGCCCTACATTGTTCCTCAGTGCTTAAGTTGCTGGTGGTGTGAAAGGGCTCGCTGTCATTTTGACCTTGAAATCAGGGACAACAGTCCTAGAAGCACGCCAAACATATTAGTGCCTCGTGTTTTATTCATGTCCTTTAGCACCTGTTCTTAGTCAAGCTGAACAGGTTAATTATTATGAATATTCATAAGGGAGATGTTTCGGAGGGTCGTGTTTATTAGTTTATTATTATCTCTCTAACATTGAAAAGCCCATTTTCTGTCTATTTTGCCCTAAAAAACTGAACCACGAGAGGGAATGCTGTGTCGATTGGTATTGTGGGAAAGTTCCACGCGGTGGCAGCAAACAGTCAATTTACTGTAAAATCTTAACCACGCCCCCTGCTCGCACACGCGTAATTAGTTCACGCGTGTAGTGATCTTTACGTTTCACCTTATTTACCAAATTATTTCAATAATAATACAATTCTTTTAAAGACTGTATCGGGAAAAGATAATTGACATTCCAAAGTTTATGCCAATGCCTCTCATATTTTTTCCCAGCAAAGTGTTTCAGAACCTGGACAGCTCCTTCTGTCTGTGACTCACATCTGCAAAGACTCGGATCACTGTTGCGCTTAAGTTTCTGTCTCACTCACTCACTCACTCACTCACTCACTCACACACACACATATGTTGGCATATGTGGTTTATGAGAGCATTCCATAGACATAGTGGCTTTTATACTGTACAAACTGTATATTATATCCCCTCACCCTACCCCTAAACCTAACTCTCACCAGGCTAACTTTTGGTTTATGAAAACACAAGAAGTGTCCCCATGTTTACATTTTTATACATATGTTATCAACATGTCATTATACACATTTGTGTCTTTGTAACCCACATAATCACCCCTCCAAACACACACAAACAAATCTCTAACATTTATCAAGATATGGTGAACCGTAAAAATCTCCACTGTTCTCCTAAACTGTGAGTACAGTATCAGTATAATTATAACTAAAGTTCAAAAATATTGAAAGAAAATGCCATATTGATAAAAAATATAGTGCACCTCTAATGGATCGCTTTTTGTACCGTCAAATTCACAAGATGACACAAGATGGCGCTAAAAGCTGCTTGCAAAGATAGCGTCAGTCAATTCCTTGCACATTTTATCTAATGTAACCTGGGTAACATGTACATCATAAAAGCCATATTAAACAGAAACATTATATTAGTAAAAATAATGTTATATAATGTATATTTGTATAGACCTACTACAATAAGATATATTCTATTTTTTAATACTGGCAAGACAATGAGACTGTAGGAGAAAATAGAATTATATAATTACAGTCTGGTCTAGTATCGCAGGCTTCAGGCAAAGTTAACAGTGAGTTCTGTCCTTCAGAGCTCTTAAGACCTAAATAAACCAGAATGAAGACTTTTCAACCTAAAAAGAATCTCCAGTAATGTCACTAAATGCAGTTAAATCAATGAGGACGTCTTTGTAACTGAAAAGGTAAAAGGGTTCTTGGGCTAATCTAACAACATAAAAGGTTGTTTTGAAAATTACCGGATGAAAAAAGTGTTATATTGAGATGAAGAGGAAATGTTTCAATGTCTTAAAACACAACACTTCCTTCTTTTTATAACCCGTAAGTGATGCTTTTCAACACAACCAAAACAACCTCTTATACTCAGCTAGGCCCAGGTACATTCTTTTTTTACATTTAATATTTTGAAAATACTTTGAAATAAACAAGTACATGTTTGAAGTATGCATGCTTCAGTGTGTATGTCTAAATGCCTGATTCTGCCCTCTTTCAACAGACTCACTTCAAAGGAAGATGCGAGTGCAGCATTCAGATCAGGTCACACTGGGGATAAACACAAACTCCCTCCAGCTGTCCCTCCATGCTGTGATATAACTGACCAAATCTCACACTCTGAGAAACTACATCCTTTCTGCCCGAGGAATTCATTGCTTGTTTGTGCAATGACACATTAGGATGTTACTGACTACTCAGTACATGAAAGGGACTTTGGAAAACTTTCAGCTGGTAAAATTTCTGTAGCCTGTACCAGAAGGACATTTCTACTAAAGAATTTCACACATGGTGTCAAAAGTGGATGTAATTGTTATCTTAAGGAGCTGTAACCTTAAAGAAAATTATTATGGGAAATATCTTTATTTAATAAAAATTTAATCTGTCACTGTCATATATCTGCTTGTCACTTTAATTTTGTGCAGTAGTTTTTGCATCATCACAAAACTCCTCACACATTACCACCAGTTGTACTAACTGTAAATGTTTAAGGACATGAGAATATCAAAGCACACCCAGCCTCACCGACCACCCTCAAAGCCAAAACATTTCGTTGAAAATATAGCCACTTTAAAGAAATAATGTATATTGTCTACAAAACTAATTTCAAATAATGAATCATATAATTTCAGATCAAAAGGTTTTTACAGTCTTTAGAAAGACTGAGATTTTATCAGAACTGCCAGTTTTAAAAACAATAAATTCCTTGATGTGATGTTAAGAGAAAGCTGAACAATATTAAAGAAATTATTTTTCACATTTACAGAAAATAATTTTAAAACCTTAAAGAAAACTTTTATAATTTTTTAATATGTTTTTAAATATTTGAGAAACATTTTGCCATTCAAGTCAGCAAAGCAATGTAACTGTAAGATCTGGTCGTGTATTAACGAGTCGTGTTTTGCTACAGAGCTCATGATGAGATCATGATAACAGTTCTACACTGAGCACTAAAGCTGCTAAAGGTGGTCTTGTAAATACTCAAACATTAAGAAGCTGTAATTTATCAAGGGAAGCACTAAACTAAACCACAGAGCTGAAGGACTCAACACCTTTTCTCGCCATAAAAATCCTTTAAAATATTCCTAATGTCTTTGTGCATAAATCATTTTGCCAACGCATGAAAAACAATTACAATTGTAATTTTACCACACAGTGTATGTTGTGCGTGTCTATATCACCACGTCTTTCTTCAATTCAACAAAAAAACATTAAATACTGAGCACAGAGTCAGAGCCAAACCACTGAATCTTAAGAAAGATCGAGGTTCAGTTTGATTGAATTTCAATTTAGTCAAATAATCCGCTAAATCAATGTGAATAAATTACAACAAAATCTGCATATAAATGTAGCAATGATAAACTTTCAGACCAGATGATTAATAGGTTGTACTTAGGATAAGTTCATTTAAATGTCAAAATTGTTTTTGTTTTTTTATTTGTCGGTTCACATAGACACTATTAGTGAGCATTAGTTCACAAGAATGCGCAACAAAAAATATTGTCACACTATAAAACTCAAATTCAAACTTTCACACCCAATTTGTGTTTTTTTTCCTCTTCAAAAATAAACAAAATCTATTTGTTTTGACCACTTAATAATGGCACCTCACCACTTTATGTGTACATGGGATGTACAAGTAATATTCATTTTTTTTACGCATTAGGTTTTAACAGATGATTTTAATAGCATGCTAAACACCCCACAAGGAGCGGAAAACTGACACTTTCATTCAACAAAAGCTAATAATATATTTACAGGATAAAGAAATCTTCCACCGAAGACAATGATCTTAACACAAGTTAAAACTTGTTACATTTTTTGGGTAGCTCAGGGATAAGAAACATTTTCGAGGGACTGAGAATGACTTGAAAATTATATTTACAAGTCCAAAAACGGTCCCAGTTTAATAAGTCCCATGTACCTGTTTTAATGAAAAATGAAAAGAATTCACTTTTTAAAAAATAAAATCACTTCATTGGCATCCTGAACTTTGTCATAATATATTGCACTGGTCTGTAGTGGTCTGAGTCGGCTACACAGGTCTCAAGTCCTCTCTTTTCACATAATCACAGGGTTTTTCGGGACTTTTGCTTTTTTTATTCTGGTGCGTCTTAACATGTTTGGCCAAATGATCGCTCCTCATAAACCTCTTGCAACAGTCCGGACACACAAAGCGTTTTTCCCCAGTGTGAGTTCTCAGGTGTCGCTGTAACTCATCGGACCTGGTAAAACTTTTCCCACAGAAAAGCCAGTTACACACGAAGGGTCTCTCTCCTGAGTGCCAGCGCAGGTGCGCCTTCAGGTGTGACGTTTTGCCATATACTTTCCCGCATCCAGGAATGTGACAGATGTGCTGTTTCTTTTTCCCGGGCTCGTCGCTGGAGTTAGATGATTGACAGTTAGGACATCGGCATCTTCGGCATCGCCGCGCAGTGGCCAAAGGGGATTTGGTGTGAAGAAGGGCTGCGATTTGCGTCTGGTACTGCGCAAAGTCCGTGTGCCCTAACACCAAACCCCTCTGGATTGGGAAGCGATGGGGGGCGAGGGTTGACGGGTGACTAACGTGGTTGCCTTGCTGAAGGCTCCACCAAGGTATATCATCCCCCGGGTTTGGAGACAACTGTCTCTGCTGCTGATGAACCAGGCCTGAATGTCCCGTCACGAAACCGGGCATCGCAGGTGGGATTGGTGTTGGTGGCGCGTAGGTAACCGCAGGAACGTACGTGGGTGGGCATGATGACTGTAACGACTGCATGGAACATGGCAACATCTTGACAGGAGAGAAATCATATGGATACGTGGGGTCGGCAGGAGGGGTTAACGGGAGCTCATGGTGGGAGGTGTAGGAGCCCTGTAGGTGAGATTTCGCGGATAGTCCAAAGGAATTGCTGGAAAGTGCGGACTGGGGATTCGTCTCGTTAGTCCACGGGTGGAAAATCCGCGAGGGCGACCCAAGTGTCGGGTCGTAGGGAACTTGAATAAAGTCCGTGGGAGTGGATCCGTGATGTGGACCTACCCGGTTACACGTCGCCGCTAAAAGTGCCAAAGGGGAATGTTTGTTGTTTTCCGGCGAGGAGTTTGGAGTGCGATCCTGGATCATAAGGGAACAGACACGTTTAAACATGATGACCATGTAAAAGTTTCTGTACGTTAACAATCTGTATGTTCTGTTTCTTATGTTAACAACAAAAAAGTGTGCGATGCGCATTATGTTTACGACAATAGCGAATGTATTATGAAAACATTGCAAATACAGTTTATTATTTTATTTAGGACATCTTAACGAAAGTAAAGTGGAAATGCACTTTATGTGCCATCGAGACTGTAAATATGAAAATTGCTTTTAAAGAATCTCCTTGTTTTACTAATTTTTGCTTAGTTATAAGAAAGTTAGCACTGTTTATGATCATTACTAGCGACAAACAGGGTATGAAACGAACCTTCAACAATATCACAAACTTTTCACAAACCTGAAGAAATGCCTGCAGTGTTTCGTTTCTCAGTACAGCCACAGCTGCCATGGCAACACTTGCTCGATTTCCTCAAGCTTCTCAATTTCAATACATAGGAATAATAACGTGTTGTTCTGGAAGTGTAGTCCCGTCGCTTCCTCTCCTCCAGCTATCCCGCACTATCTGAGCGAGTGAAGAATCACTTCTCAGGATTTGATAAGGACTTTGGTGGGCCGCCAGCCAGTCAGGAGTGAGATTTAGCACTTTGAAGTTCGCCGCTGCCCAATCATCAAAGAAGAGCCGCTTTTTGAGAGGGGGAAGCAAATCCTCGGAATCCACACAAAGCTGCTATGGTGTGTTTGTTGCTCTGGATAAAAGGGCTGATTATTAGAGGGGGTGGCTCGGGTGGTTATAAAGGCGGGACAATTAATGAAGTAATCACTATGTGGGAAATGTATATACACAAATAATTGGATTTTCTTGATCAAAGACCCCCTTACCGCCTGGAGACCCCAACTATTGGATGCTGGAGTCACCCGATCCCCCTTTCTGTAATTAAGGATTTGTTGTGCGACAATGCGACTGCGTGTTATCTCCAGAGATCTCGTACAGGCTTGTGTGATAACTTCAGGGGGAATAAATCTTTTGACTCGGTGTAAAGTTCACAAATGCTTGTGGACTCTCAATAACCACATACACTGAAAGTTTTCATGATAATGGTCAATATATAAGGGGCTTGTAATTGTGAGCAGATGTAATGAGCGCGAAATAAAGAAACGATGTCTGATGTCAGTTACTTAAAAGTTATCTATAAAATGTAAAAAGTTACCAAGTGCAAAGATGAAATACAAAAACATTTTAACTGATTTACAAAATAATCATTTATAAAGCACAAACACTTCTAGAAACATTAATAAAAGCACACAAAACATTAAATTTATATCTAAAATAATAAAAAATTTAGACGTTACATTATTGACCAGGTTTAAACATTTCTCCTTGTATCCTTAAACACTGACAACAGATCTGCTCACTGGAGAAAGTCGACAAAACAATCGACAAAATCTGTAAACTTTAAAATATTATTCTGACTGTATCAGTTGATTATTGCTCTAACTAACTAATAAATAAATATAAAACACAAAGATTTAACATGTTTGCTTTCATAGCAGACAAGACAGATTATTTTTCATCTTGTTAGTCAAACTCAACACATTAGGTATGGAGGAGGTATGATGATAAAAATGTCACAGTTCTGTGAAAGCCTGAACATTTTCCACTTCTCCTCCTGCTCCACCCGAACCAGCCCAGCCTTCAATGCAACCCAATCACACATGTGACTGAAAAGTAAAAGTGTATGCAAATGTAGAGAGTCATTTAATGACAGTAATTTCAGTGCTTCCAATCTGATAAAATGGCAGCTTTAAATCTGACGGTTATCAGCTAAATACAAATAAGATTTTAATAAATGTGTACAAACACCCACAGAGAAATGTCCCTAATCTATGACCTTTTAAACTGCCCCTTTCCAGCAGATTGGAGTGCTTGATATTGAAGTAGATCGGTTGTTTTGATGGGATTAGAGTTTCTCCTGCTCTTCACACATTAATGGGGGGGACAAAGCTACATTCCCTGCTGCCCACAGTGTGCATGCCATTATAATTGTGTCATTCCAACTATATTTATTCCTTAGAATAAAATTGACCAGATGGTCTCTGAAAGGTCATAATCACATGCAGTATCTTTAATGCAAGTCATTTTTAAAGTAGTTAGCACAAACATAATAAACAAACAAACTTTTTATATCTTATACAGAGTAGGTTACAAACAGTTGATGAGACAATGGGAATCTCAATAATGCCTATGGTTTCAGCATGACTCAAACTCACCCACATCTGTGCATTATTTTTCATGTTTTCTTTTTAAAACTGCACTCTGTAGTTGTGGAATAAATCCATTACCAGACTGATGAGAACCAGTGATGCAGGGTCCAGATCTGTTCTGTCTCTGAAATAGTGCATGTTACAGATCTTGAATAGTCACATTACAGCTCTGCTCATGTACATACTCTCTTTAAATCAATTAAATCAGCTGTATGCTTTTTTGACTATAAACAAATTGTCACAAAAATTGTCCTGATCAAACATATAAGATATATATTTCTAAAGTCCATAGAGTTACAAAGTTTCATTAATTTTATTAATAACAAAATTTTAAAAAGAAACCTAAGGGACCACAGACCTCTTTAAATTCCACTCGTGAAGTTGTTTGGCAACATATGTAAAGTATTACTTCTCTAAAAGGATAAAAGTTATATTTGTTCTTCGTATCTTTAAAAAATCAATGTGTTTTTATTAATAATGAATACAAATATAAAATTATGCATACTTAAATTATATGTACAGCACATTTTATAGGGCTTGAAAAGGGCATTCTGTAAAATAAAAGATAAAGAGATTGTTTTCAGGAGTTAAAGATCAATGCACACATTTAATAGGAGTTCTTAATCAAAAACATATAGTAAACCAGTTTTCACTAACATAAGAGTTTAATGGTGACAAATCTTTCAAGAAGGTCCTCTAAACTCTGATTTAGGTACTGAATCTGATTTTTTGACTGTTCAGTAAGTTTTATGTTCTTCTTATATGGGCTTCTTTTGGACAGGTCAGAGCCGATGTCTAACTTTTCACGTTCCCTAGACAGACAGTAGAAAAAAAGAAAAAAAGAAGAAAGACGGGGTTCCACATCTGTCTCGCACACAAGCAGAAGAGATTGAGAGGGAGAGAAATGCTCGAGGCTACTGGGTACGAGAGCCTCTGTAATGGTGTCTCGTATGAGAAAACATCTGTGAATTTCCTCAGTCATCTACAACAAAGTCCAACACAGAGTAGTCACTCAGTGCCGCTTTGAAGTCTCTCCCTGACAGAAAGCTGCCATTGTGTTCTGCCCTCGACGCTGTGTAGCCCGACTCTGCTCTTGCTAATTTTCAACATTTTCCCTGAAATGTGATACTGTTGCCCACATTTAAAAGGCAGCACTGAAGCGGTGTGCTGGTCAGGGGATGAGGGAGAGGTCACCCCTTAAACGACCGCTCGACACTGTGTGTGGCAACGTTTCTTTGACCTGCTCTGTTCCCAGAGGCCTGTGTAATTGTTGAGGTCACGTCTGGCTTCCTCAAGCATGATCAGAGGTTTTGAGAGGCCAGGACATCTAGTTCATGGATATTTACTAATTTTAGATTTGAAGAATATTTAAGTGGGTCTAAAACCCACTGCAGATGTTTGTCCTTGGGAAAATTAAGGTTCTTTTTGTTACTGAATTAATGAAAGGTTGCAGTTTGAAAGCAGAGTGTGAGCTAATTAACATGATATTTAACAGACCTACAGCTCAAACAAGTTTGTGCACAAATGTATATAAAACAATGATACCAACATCTCATTTGTAATTTTTCTAATAGTTGGGTTTTTGATGTCATTATATGTAATTACATCTAATAATCTCATAAGCAAGAAAGAATTAAAATAAGTTATGGTTTGAGCCAAATTTATTTTTTAAAATTGTTGTGTGACAGAGCAATACTGCTTGTGTGGATCTGAACCAGATTGGATGAGTCTCTTTCGATTGCCTGCCCTAAAAGTAATGGGACAGATTTGTTGTTTTGCCTCCTGAATGTAAACAGGTCCTGGCCACTTCTCTCACCGCTCACCATCCTTGCGTTTACTCAGTGGCAGCTGCGAGCACCATCTGGGAGGGCTTCATCAAGACCAAACAAAACAGGTTACACCTTTGGCCATGCCAAGTCCTGTAGCCTATTCCTGGTCTGCACAAACAACAGGGGCTAATCGCAATTTCATGCTCTGATTTTCCCCAGACCTCTTTCCAAGCCCTGCAGGAAGAGAAACTTTAGCTCATTTGCAGGAGAAATGGGCTACATGCACTTCCATATGGTCATATGTTTAATAGTGCTCAGCTCAGACTATGAGAAGTCACTCTCACATTGAAAAAGTTTGTGCAACTTTAGGTAGTATTGGCCCTGCAATTGAAGAATTTGGCCCTGAAATTGTAGAATTACTCTAAAAAAAAAAACACATTCATGTTCTTAGTACTCTTGGTACTTAGTTACAATTTTGCCAAGAGTAAGTGCTGTGTATGGCTGATGTTATTGCCTGCTTATGATTAATCACTTCTTTGTTTTCCTCACCTTGTAAGTCACTTTGGATAAAAGCGTCTGCTAAATGCCTAAATGTAAATGTACTAGATTAATTTGGATACTAACAATATCCAACAGTGAATAGAAATGCATGACAAGAGATATAAGTAGTTTTCTCTACATATATTTTGCATGTTGGCTAATCACATTCTGAAGTGGAAAAATGGGCACACTTTAAATTTATGTATTCAAATTACAAGAAAGTAAAAAAAATATTTCTTGTTTTATTATAACAAAAAAACAACATCATACACAAGGAAAGATTCACAATAATTTTGAATTATTACGAAATGATATTTTTGTTTAATAGACTTTCATAGTTAAGGCTGAAAGTCTAGGTCTGAGACAATGATGAGAATTATTTTATGTATAAAATTTTGAATATAGAAGACTTACCGTTTTATTTTCATTTTTAAATAATTAAAGTTGATGTCATAGTAAACATTTTGAGGCAGCGACCTTACTTAAAGTATTTAAAAACAAAATCAAACCCAACCCCTAGAACATAAGTGCAAGAAACACAATTCGAATGGATTCACAAAATTTACAAAAAAGTTTTGTAAAACTTGCTCTCTTACACAGCAGGCAGCAAGAAAAAACTTGCTCTCTTAACAGCTCAGTTACTTCTAATGCAAATGACGAACACTGGCCAAAGATTTAGCCAAAGACCACATTCAAGTCCAAATGCAGTAGGGCAAAATCTCGTACTTTTATCCCTCCGGTATTCACTCAGTACTCATGCAAATGTGGGTAATTCAGCAGGGCACAGAAAGCCCTCAACAAATTGCAGGTGTTAGGAAGCCGAAACAAAGGCCACTACAAGCCCTAATGGCATCCAGCATCATTAGCAACTCTTTGATGTGTATACTCCACTCACTCTTTTATCTCCTCCTCCCCCTTTCAGGCCTTTTCCATCTACATCTTACACTACCTCTCTCTCTCTCTCTACATCTCTTTCTCCTCAGTTCTTCATTAAATCAGTCTTTAGGGAGCGCGCCCACTTCTGCATCCAACATCTGTTTAGCTCTTACACCAGTCTGTCTGTCTGTCTCATCAGTCATCGTAAAAGCATCACAGTGCTAATCTTCAAATATCCTGAAAAAAAGTACCTGTTTATGTGGGGAAAGGCAGCGTGCAGAGAAAGCTAAGATGTCAAAGTGTTTACTTTCATTATGCCCACGTAATTATGAGATGCCGTTTGCAAAGAAAGACATTTTGTGGAAACAAACATATTTAAGTGTTGCAGTGTATCAATAGCAGTTTACCTGCTTTACATCCCAGCAGGTTTGAAAGAGGCTTTGGAAACACTGCTATTCAAAAGTCTTCCTTTGAACTCTAGAGGATATAGAAACAGGACAATGGCAGTCTATTTGTGTTCCTCCTTTGAAGTCCACCCTGTCTAATAGTAAGAGAGTATGTGCTGTCTGACAATAAATACTTTCCTATCTAAAGATTACGCTTGCAAAATATCTGAAAGGTGCCACATTGCTGTGCATACTTGGAAAAGAAAACACAGTTGAGAACAGTTAAAATGGAGGGGGAAAAAAAAGTTTGGCGGTGTGTGGACCACATTAAAAGAGATCGGCAGTCGCTCTTGTTGCAAAAGTGCTTTAATGAATGGAAAGAATAGGCTGTTTTGGTTTAATAGAGTTTTTGAGATAAAGAGCACAGGTGCAGGGCCAACATTGTTTACATCAGATAAACTTCTGACACAAGATCTGGGATCATCACTACCTTTGCTTGTTATTAAAAAGATTGATAATACTGGTGAGTAGTAAACACACCCGGAGTGGTGGACAATTACCACTGCTCTGGGGGGAAAGACGCCTTGCTCAAGGACATATCAGTTGTCTCCTGCCAGCACTGGGAATCAAACCTGCAAGTCTGACTCAGTGATTAACCTGGGTTACGTCTAACTCTGTAACCACTAGGCCACGACTTCCCACAAGGCTGTATCAGTTAATGGTCTCAGTTTACTTTCTCAGTAACTATGGATGTTAAGAAACTACTGAAGTCTCCATTTGTGGAGGAAATTTCAGGAATTCTAACACGCACAAAAGAGAGATCTTGTTAAAAGTGATTTTCATGGCACATTATATTTTTAAGTGTTCTTTGTTATTTAAAGAGGCACTCGCAGGTGTTAGATTCTTTTCAGTCATGCTTATCAGAGGAACTAAATATCCTCAGACAGAAAACAATGCTCACAGAATATTCATGACTTCAATCAATCAATCAATTCATTTTATTCAATTTATTTTAACCTATTTTAATTGTAATTCCAGTTCTAAATTTGAGGTTGTACATACTTTAACAAACATTAAATTACTAGAACATACAGTAATGAAAAATTGAGAATCGTAAAGTCACATGCCAAACTCAAGTGTAGCTTATTCCATTATGTTTTTTATCCAAAGCAACCTACAAGATGAGGAAAACAATGAAGTGATAAATCATAAAGCAGCAATAACATCAGCTGTTCACAGTTAGTTACCAGAATTACATAATTTTAATGATTGATAGACATGATACCCGTTTGGAAGGAGAAAGGGTTAGATGTTGGTTTTTTTTATTTTTATTTTTTAAACAAACTTGTGTCAGATATTCGTGGGAGACAGGTTTTTAGCAGTTTCTTAAATATAGTGAGGGATGCAGCCAACCAAACAGAGCTTGGAAGATCATTCCACCAGCAAGGGATTGTGAAGATAAACTTGCAAACAAAGTGATTGTGTGTCCTTTGAAGAGGCTATTACAAAACAATGTTTATTCTCTGACGTAGGGTTCTAGATTGGATGTAGATGTGTATGAGTTTGTGAAGGTAAGTTCACATTTCAAGTTTAAGTTTATTTATAAAGCGCTTTTCACAATGGCACATTGTTGCAAAGCAGCTGTACAAATGAAAAATATCCAAGGATATTTTACAGAGAAGTAAAAATTTTAGAAAAAACCTTGTGAGAAACCAGGCCTAACAGGGAGGGCCAGTTCTCCTCTGCCATGCTAAAGCTGCAGTCCGTAACCGTAACAATGACTGGTTAAAAGAAACAAAGCAAGGCATGTAAATGGAAGGTCTGATTTCGTGGCATGTCAGAGTAAGAGATAAATAGTGTCAACAAGGATGAGGCCATGATGATAATGGTAGAAAACAGAGGAAGAATTTAACAGGGATGGCGATAATAGCATAAAGTTACTGATTGCAGCTCTAACAACAAATCTGCTGTTACAAGACAGAATGTATGGTGATGTTAAAAATGAGGGGGAATTTTACTCATGTAGAATTAAATTGCAACCAAGCAAATAAGCATTAAATAATCCATGTAAAAATTTTAAAATAAGACCATCACATTATTCTTTGTGCTTCTGAGTGTCCCAGGCTGTGGAAAGCGTTCTGTTGCATGGGT
>JAZGTK010009240.1:0-17442 GCA_036877625.1 Ambastaia sidthimunki | reverse complement strand
ATTTACAATCTTTATAATATATGTGATATTTGATTATAATGGGAGCTCTAGATTTGCACCACACACCTCTGGATGGGATGGCCGTCACCAAACTTTTTTGATGGATGGTAGCTGCATGTTTGATGGTTCTGACTGAGCACTTCTGAGAAGGTCAGATCACAGGTGAAAAGTAAAAGGGGAGGGGGTAGAGGACACAGCCCAGAGGCATTCCGGCTCTCACGGTCAGTCTTTGCTTTGACTGATTATCCATCCTGTTCCAAAGGAGAAGTAGAAGCACATGGAAGGATGATCATGCAAAAGATTGTGTTAGTTGAAGTGGGCAGATTGTATGAAAGCATAGGAGAAATTAAAGAAGAGGATGTGGGCATGCACACACAAGGCTGTGTTCCAAAACCTAGCCAGTGGACTACTGTACGTAGGCAGCATTTTAATCATCCTCCGACACAAATGCAGTTCCAAGGTAAACTGCAACAAATTTCTGTAATTATTTAGGCCTAATAAATTCTTTTTGTTTTGTTTTTTCTAGAAGCTGGCAATTACATAATGTATTGTGACAAGATGTATTGTGAAGTATTATAAAAAAAAACAAAGATTATTGTATTAGTATTGTATTATTGTGTTATCTTTTTAACATGCTGCATTGAAATCAGTGGTAAGTAAAGATCTTCATGCATTTAACATAAGATGTGCTATTTTGAATGTTCTAGAAATAATCAAAATGTCCAGTTTTTTAGACACTGAAATAATGGCTAGAAAATAACGTTATAAAAACGTTTGTCAAACATATTTTAAAATTATATAACATTTTTAAAAAATGTTTCATTAACAAATTGAAAATAGCATTTTTGATATACATGATATATAACGTTAAAAAGTTCTACTAATGTTACTGCAAGAACTTTTTGAGAATGTTAGCCAACGTTCTGAGAATGTTTCCTGTTAGCTTGGATCCTGCAATAAAAAACGAGAAATAGACTATTAAACAAAATGCATGCATTTTTAAATAAGTCAAACCAAATAATTATAATGTTTTGCTCCTGAAAACATATAAAAACACAAGCAGTCCATCTCTAATGAGGAATGAAAAGACAAACTAATGAGATTTATCACTCTGAGCCCTCCAAACAGGTAAATTCAGGGCGTTACATAACAGCTCTGTCAAAAAAAAATAAACTATATTTTTATTGGCCTGACATGGAAAGATTTACCCATGAGATCATCTCCCCCACCGACCAGCAGCATATGGTGTGATCCATAGTCCCGAATTCTGACCTTTTGCTTCCATCATGGCCCGAGTCAGAGTCCACCTGATCTCTCTGGCACGATTCTGAGCACTTCAGGGTAAATACAGTATGATCAAACCTAAGAGTCAGTGAACAGATGGTGCTCTTGTAAGCTGCATGTAAATATGTCCTTTAGTTATGTCTCATTGCACATGATATTTTTCCACCTTAAGCAAATTTAAGCCTCAGCGGAGATAAACAGTGAAGTGTGGCTTTTGAACTCATCTTTGAGGTTATTTCTTTGCACTGGCAAAAGGTGAGTTCCCTGACAGCCTGTAAAAACATTTCAAACAAGATCTAAAAATAAATAACAGAAACAAACAACCTTCTGGACAGGTAATATAAAGTGCTCTTTAGCGAAATAAAAAACAGAGCACAGATATCCAGGGGCAAACAAAGCTACAGAAGCCTTTTCTACGCCCTTTGGGCAACACAGATGAAGAATTATAGTAAAGGATAAAACCATTTAGTTGTCACAGACTGGCCCCTAGAATCAGGGCATCACGGAGGGGCCCTGAAGTGTCCTCTCATTATGTGAGGGTTTGCCAGGTGGCCCTGAGGTTAACCTGGGCACTCCTCAGTGTTGCTCTGAGATGGCATTTAATCAGATCCGTTGGGTCAGCAGCAGCTATGCTATAACTGTAGACGTGCTAGACAAAAGGGATTGTGGGATAGATTGGCAAATGGACGTACCGTATTTCTCTTTGGGTAACTGGAGATTTTTTTCTTTGTGGCACAGAAGAATTTGTTGAGGAAATGTGTCATCGTAGCTTTAAAAGAGTATTCATCTTGTAACTGAGTTTATGTTGTTTCAGTACAAAATATGCTTCAAGCTTGTTTATGAGACTGTCACAAATTTAATTAGTCCCCAAGTAAACGCTTAATGTCTTGTTCGAAAGCAGTGTGACAGCTGACAGATGGCAGTGACGTGTGGGCCTTTATGTTCTATTATTCAAGGATATTAACTATATTTGTACAATTTTTACTTTGTTTGACACACATGTAATTTAAGAAATAGTGCGGGCAAAAAATCAAAATTCTGTTGTTTACTCACCCTCGTTTGAAACCTGAATTATTGTCTTTCTTCTGTGGAAAACAAAGGAGATAATTTAATGAAAATCCCACTGAGTGGATTCAAAACAATGGCAGTATATTATGACTTACTTTACCGGTTTATAAAGCACCCAGGAGCGTCATCAAAAATATAGGCAGCTCAACACATTCATATCAGTTTAGGAGAAAATAAAGTATTTAATCACAGTATTTAAACAATTTTACAGTAAAATCATTGAGGCCGCTGTGGCACCTCAAATAGTTTTAAATAACTATTGCATTTGCTACTTTGTTAATAATGCAACAAATCAAACAGTTTTAAATGTGGCAAAAGTGTCAATATACTTTTTTGGGCTACTGCACTATATGTTTTATAACCTCTCACTTTGCAGTATTATATTGTCTGCATTGTTAAACTCTGCTGTGGCTACGACTGCAGAAAATCAATAAATGAAGCTTAAATTGTCATGCTGCCAAAATCTGAATTTACAGGAATTACAAACATGAGTAACACTGTGAGGTTTGAAGTTTTATATGCAGAGAATCCCGTTATTTTACAGTACTGGGACATAAAATCTACATCAAGTTACCTTTCCACATCACTGCACATAGCAATAGTTAATTTGCTGGAGGGACATGAAGTGGAAATTAAGCAATTAAGAAACAGTTCGGTTTCAAAATCCACCAGTGACTAAAAGCATCTGTGTGTACATTCATATACCTTCTTTTTCTTTCTTTCTTTCTTTCTTTCTTTCTTTCTTTCTTATATATTTTCTTTCTTTCTAGATATATATATATCTAGAAAGAGAGAGAGAGAAAGATTTTTAATTGCAGTTTAGTCTTCATGTGAATGCTATCTATATCATTCTTTAGAATGCATGAAAAATGTATGTTTATGTATATGTATAAAAAACCTCTGGTGGGTCACTCAATCTCTACCATCAAATCTCTAGACAGCTGGTAATTTCTGCCACCCAATCGCTCATCTGCTAATTTTTGGGTTGCTCAAGGTGGCCACGGAACAAGTTGAACGTTAATGAAATGAGCAAATCCATCTGGATCCAGATAGATTGCTCCGGATGGCAGCGAAATTCCATTAAATCTTGGCAAAGGAGACTAATATCCCGAGTCTGGGCCGAAGACAAGTGGCGTGGCTGTGGAATGTATCAGGAGGAAAAAAATGACACCCATCACGGCTCACCCAGCTTGAGCAAGTGTCCTCCAGTCATCCACATCTTTCTGATTGAGTAGAATGGGATTAGTTATGACTTTCTTTAGGAAAATACTCTATTAGCTGTGCAAACCGGGTGTACGGTTGGTGTGTCATGTATCACCCTGGCTTTTGTCTTCCCCAGACCTTCTTTTCAAAATGTATTATTATTTGTGAAAGCTCTCCTGCTCTGCAAAGTTTTAGCAGATGCGGCGTGTTGACGTGTCACTGTCTCTTTGATTGAAACCGGCCCTGAGAGTCTCTCTGTTTGGCATTGGCTGCTCTCTTGACAGACGTGTGGAATAACACACTGTCTCACCTAGGACGGTAGATTTGAAAATATTATTACACAATAAAATAGATTTCAGACAGAATTGCCTTTGAGGATTGAAACAGAACAGTCAAGTTCAAAATAAATTATGGTGTTGTATTGTCACATGGATTTGTATGTAAGATAAAGACTTTGCACTAAGATTTTGTCTGGACTTTATAACTGTGACCTCTGTGACATTTTAAAGAAAAACTACAGACCCCCAAAGCAACAGTTTAAACGTGAACATTTTGCAATTGTTTATTCATCATCACAACATCTCAGTTTTGCACGGCTTGCTTTGTTCTTTGGAACAAAACGTGATACATTCTCAAGAATCGTCGTGTGGATCTTTGCAACAGAAGGACGTGTTTAATCTGCAAGGTCAAAAAATGATAAAAAAAGCATTTGGGAAAAAAAGCACAATTCATGTGCTACATTTAAAGTCTTCTAAAAGCTTTAGATTATACAGCACCCACAACAGATTCTAACAATACATTTGTATGAGAACAGACTAAAATGTGAATCATTATTCACGGTTCATCTTCCTCTACAGCAAGCTGTTAACTCAAAAATTGTCTTTCTGTGTTACACAGTAAAAAAACAACAGCATCCTAGCGAACAGGAAACGTTCTCAGAATGTTGGCTAACATTCTCTAAAAGTTCTCTTAAAACACTCTTGCAGTAACATTAGTGCAACTTCTTTTACTGTTATTATATACACCTGCTATTCTTAAATTGTTAGTGGAACGTTTTAAACACGTTGCAGAATTAAGCCAATAATGCCAATACATCATCTAAAAAACTGGATGTTTTGAACGTTCCTAAATCGTTCAATATACGTTTTTTAACATTTTTGTGCTTACCTGTGACTCTTCTTAATACCTCACACATCATCTAACATTACACTCGGCTTGCAGCAAAACTGGACGGCCACCTTTGGAAGGAAATGTTTCAGTTAGCATCATAATGAAGCTTGTTTTCCTGATGTCTCTGGACATGTCAGCAGGTGTTGCTGAGAGCATTCAGGTAGCTGAGAAATGAGGACATGGGAAGCAATATTAATGATGATTGAGAACCAAGAGCTTTTGGGCCTGTAATTAAAACACTGAGGGGCTTGAAATATAATGCACTGGGGCTCATTAGGGTGCTGGCCAGTGACACATTTTATTAATGAACCAGAGTCTGTCTCCTGAGATTGCTCAGAATTATCCCCAGTCCCTTCAAAACAAGCTTAGGAAGAAAAATCACTTTTGGCTCGGGCTCAATAGTTTGGTAATCCTTAGGTGTGTGTAGTCAATGAGGCAGCTAAACAGATGTTACTGATACACTAGGAAGTGCAAGAATTTTGTAAGTGGTTGAATTTGCGTTGCATAATAAATCTCAGGAACAAAAATTGGTCCCTTGGTGGAGAGCGTGACTGGCTATGTGGTCAGACTCCAGGAGCTTGTTTAAGAAGTTTAAACTGGAGTCAAGGCCACTCGTGCTGGATTAATGGATGCTATACATCAATGTTTAAAACAGGGCCTAGCTATCAGGGAACATTCTCAGAACGTTCTGTAAACATTCTCTTTAAAGTTCAATCAAAAACATTCTCGCAATAGCGTTAATAGGTTTTTTAGGAATATCATATATCAAAAAGGTATTTTTAAGTTATTTATGGAATGTTTAAATATTACAGTTGAAATGTTTGAATATATGGTCTTATTACGACTAATGTAGAACTTTTTAAATAATATTTTTATGTTTTTGTTACTTAATGGTAACGCTAAGAAAACGTTCTAAGAAAATCTAAAATTGTTAGCCGGATGCTTGTTATTCTGGTTTAGTTTTGACGGCCCTGTTCTTACTCAGTACATTTTATTTGTTTATACAGTCAAGGAAAATAAAAGCTGATAAGATGGTGCCCTCATGTCATGTAGGGTCAGATTTTTAATCAATTTTTCTTACTTTGGCAAGCAGACAAGGTTCATAAAACGTCTGGTGTCATAGACACACACTTATCTTGTCAGCTCTGACTATAGCCAGCAGATCAACAGATACTAATGAAGATTTTCTGCTTAAAGCTTCAAGACAAAGCATAACAAACTGCTAACTTTTCTCAATATCAATTAATAAGCAAATCATAAGTAAATACTCTTAAAGGGGTCCTGTCATAAAAAAAAAACATTTGTTTACATACCGACAACTAACATACAATACTGACAACTTTACAGAACTGAAAATGCTCTCTTCTGAAAAAAAATTATTATTATTATTATTTGTTGAAGGTAAGCTACAAAAACGGCTTGTTCTGAAATTCTACAATTTACTGACGTGAGACAAATGAACACAATCAGCTACATTTACACGTCGATGCTTGTTAAGTGTCTAGCAAATTGACCCAAACACAGTGCAGTTGTCTTAGTTCCATCTTGTGACAACTTCTAATTCATGTTTTTGCTGCCAATTTAACTTGTTGCCCTTTTGGTTTACTTGGAAAATCTGTGGCTTTGCTTTGCTACTCAGGGAGACCTTGGAGAAACTCGCCAACAAATTCACTTCATTTTTGATTTTTTTTTTTTTTTTGAGGTGTTTCTTGATACGCTGTGTTTTCATTTCTGTTTACACACAACAATAAAGGCAGCAGAGAGATATACATTCTGTAATATAGCGCCTGTCTTTTTTCCCCTTGACATATATTAAATAAACCTTGTCCTGATTTATTGTCTGCTGTGATAAAACATCAGCAATCTAAAACACAGCCTGGCGTCCTCAAAAAATCAAATGTAGTTTTGTTTATACATTCGTTTGTCTACATTATTATTTCATCCTGCACAGCAAAATGTGACTGCCTTTAGGAACTATGAACTAGCTGCTTCAAGTCTAGACAAAATTGCTTTTTTTACTACTAGTAGTACTAATTTTAAGTCTTTTTTGTCCATTCAAGAAACAAGCAAACAGTTGTCCACGTTCCAAACATACACAAAGAGATGCAACACATACTGCAAACATACAAATGTACAAATGAACAACCTCGGCTAACAGGGAATGTTCTCAGAACATTGGCTAACATTCTCGTAAAGGTTTTATCAAAGTTGCAGTTACGTTAGTAGACCGTTTTTTGGAAATTAATCATACACCAAAAATGTTATTCTTAAGTTGTGAGTGGAATGTTTTAAAAATGTTCCTAGAACATTCGAAATAACATTTTATTTTTTTTTACTTAATGGAAACATTAGGCAAACATTCTTACAACCTAAAATTGTTAGCTGGGAATAGGAGCATATATAAATCCGCTTGCATTTCAACCTTTTAAAAGCAGACATTTTGTACCAGCTTCTTCATACAATGAAAGCACTGACATTATTGTTGATCATATGCTAATCTTAGCTGGATGCATTATCACTGGATGACCTGCCGTCAGTAATTACCTGCTTTATGGAGAAAGACGCTCTTATCGGTTCTGCAAGAAAACCACAATAGTTGACATGTTAGAAGGTTAGACCCAGCTAACAATTTCTGGTTGAAAGAACGTTTCCATTAAGTAACAAAAAATTTAAAAAATGTTATTTTAAATGTTCCAAACATCCAGTTTTTTAGATATTACATTAATGCTACTGCTTGGTTAGAACATTATTTAAAACATTTGTTTTTAAATCTGTAACTTTTTTTAACATCTGTCATTTGTACAATATAAAACATAAAAAACGTTCTACAAACATTACTGCAAGAACATTTTTTTGTTAGCCAACCTTCCATGTTACCTGAGGCAGACGTTGGTCTACAGGACATGTCAGCTGTGTGCAACCTGAAATGGAATTAGAGCTTGTGAAATTTCTTCTCACTTTTCCAGCACTGCAACGTTAAGACCAGTGGACCATGTTACAGATCAAACCATGTTCTCGTTCAACAGGCTCAGCATGAGAGATTCAAATCTTTGTTCAGACTGCGGCAGTTTCCCATCTACTTGCATTTTCTTTATTCTTTCATGCCAACCACAGTGTAAAGTGCACCGTACATTTTAAACGGTACCACCTGATGGTCAGTTATATAACTATTTTTAAACCCGAGCGAGGACTTAATTAATAATGAGGCGATTGTGCGAGAACCGCTAATGACGAAATTTCAGGGATTTGTCATGAGCTATTTAGAAATTCATGAACAATACAGCACGCCGTTTCCCAAAATGGTTTTCAGTTTTCAACTAGTCATTAGGATCAATTAAATAAATGGAAATTGTATGTCAGTTGTTTCAGTGTTGAGGCCCGCAGACGCTGTTTTTAGCATCTGCCACGTAGCAGAAATGTCCCGGCAGTCAAGCGCCTGGTGGGCTTTCGTGAGGCGGAGAATTACAGAGAGGGGAACTGGCCACATACCCTGCAGTTTAGTGGCATTTGCCTGCTGACAGTAAAGTAACTCTGACTGTCAACAGTTTCATAAGAATGGCTGTATTCACTGTGATGACCTTTACTGAGGTTTTTCTGTATATTACCATAATATTGATTTCTTTTCTGTGACATTGGACAACATCATTTTTATGACCCCTGTGAGCATCTATTGCAGCTACGGTACATTGATTGAAAATCTTTACGGGCAAAAAAATCCTTGAACGGAAATTTATTAATAATCACGTCAATAAAAACCGTGATGAATTCAGGCCTTTTATTAAAAGCATGAACTGTACATTGTTTTATTAGTTGAAAGTGAAATTTTTATCTTCTAAATTCTCTGTCACAGTACAAATTTTCATGTTTTTAAGTAATTTCTCACAATAGATTAACGTATTCAGAATTATACTGTAAAATCAATGCAGGCTGTAACACTTTGTTACTGTGTTACTGCAGCAATTTTAACAAAAAAACAAACAAAAACATCACATGGCATTGTGGGAAAATTCCTGGTGGATGCTCCCAGCCCACCCTGTCTGCTAAAACCATCACAACCTTCAAGAAACTGAAACTAAAAAACAAACCTTTTTCACAGACACCTGATTATCTCTAAAGTTTAACCTTGTTTAACATAGTTTAACAAAAACTAGTTTCTACTGTTCATCCTGTCACCAGAACTATTCCTACCTGTGAATGTAGCTTTGTAGACCAGGCTTGTTGGTTCTTAGGGAACTAAGAACTCTTAGCTTTTTCTCTTTGTAGGTCCCTTTGGATAAAATGAATAAATGTAAAATAGCACAAAATAACTGTATTTTTTGCCTGTAGTTGCCATGATGGTGACCACAGACAGCGAAATTAAACAGAAAAATAATGTAAAAACAATTTATACATGTCACAGTCTAAGCTGGGAAATCTAACATAGGCAGAGCACTGTAGATGTTACATTAATACAGGTAATGTATAAATGTGCGGGAAACTACTGTAATTTAGACAGAGCTAATTATAATGCATCAGCCGCACACTGCTATAAACTCAGTCATTTCCTGATCCTGTCCACTGAGAATATCACGATATACGCTTATTTTTAATAAACTTAATTACTAATGTGGAAATCACCATGAAAGTACAGCAACTGGTAGCTAGAACTATACTGTAGATTCACACAATTTTTACACTGAAGTGTTTGGAAGACTGACTGAATTTTTTTTAAAGTTTTCTGTGAGAACTTCCATCTGTTCACACAAAGCTGAGATGAGACACTTTGTTCTGTGTTATTGCATCATACATGCGTCCATGCGTCCTCCAGGAGGAAACCAGACAGCTCAAATTGAGGGATAATTTAGGAGACATAATTCTCAATTACTTTTCAGCTTTGTCTCAGATGTTTCTCAGACGTCTTAGAAAAAGGAAAAGCACACATAATTGAGTCAATGGTTAACAAACAGCATGAGTAAAGTGCTATAAAAATAGCTATAATAATTGAGTCTTGCAGGAGTTTCATTAGAAATGAAACATTTATATCTCTGACTTCAACTTTAAAGGACACACTTTATTACTAAAACAGCACAAGATGAGCTGAGCAAGAGTCTCAATTAGATCTCCAATTCATCTCAATAATAATCACAGTAATAAACTCTAAATTATGAACTATTGAAAACTGGCCAGCCACAACTGAAGCAATGCTTACGTCTGCAGTGCAAAGTTGTGTTGTTTCCTGTGTGAAATGTTGTGTAAACTTGTGCTAAAAAGCGCTGCCAAAAGAACACAACTTCCTTTAAAACCATTTGCATGCACAAACATGAACTACAAAATCCACTTTTTAAGATGCCCTGTGTACAAACATTTTCAGATTGCTTATGCTGAAAACAGAAACTGCCAGCACGATGATGCAAATGGCAGAGAAAATGACAACCTTCAGTAACAGATGGCTGTCTTATCTGTCCGTTCAGTTTTTTTGTTGCTCTCTTCTTTGAATAGCCGTCTGAACAGCTGCTTCAGAGAATGTATTTCTGTTTACTTATGCAGCATTCATGATGTTGATAATAAGCAAGTTTGAGGCAATACATAAACCGGGAGATCTTTTGCAGGTGGTGCAAGGGATTAAGACACCCCCCACCGCGCCACCACGCACACCTTCCATACAACTGCCCTGTTGTGTGTTTGTTTACCAATGTTTTTATTTATTGATCATTTCAAATCATTTAATACAAAGCAGTACATGATCATATATACACAAATTCAAATGCAATACTGAGTAATTATTTATTTAACCCTTTTGCTGGCGGAGGACTTTTATTTTGTAATCATGAAGAAACGTATTTTAATACATATTACACTTTTGCTGTCCGTGCCGTCAGCCTGAACTTCTTAAGACCGTGATTATTTTATTTACACATTCATGTGCGGATAGCAGTGCCAAACCGTTGCCGTGGAAGGCACAATGAATATTGATTTGGAGATACACCGAATATTTCTTTCAGCTAATATTTCAAAGGAGGATAATGACAATGATTCTCAGTGTGTGGCAGAGCACAGAGTGTCATAAATAAAGACTCTATCAGCAGACATATCAGTGTCATTCAAATGGAATGATGATTAACCACAGAACAGAGGATACATGTGGGGTACACAATGAAAACGGCCATTCAGATGTAAATTTGACCTCGCTTGAGACTCCAGCACACATGCAACAGAGAGCAATGATCAAATCCCGCTCTGTATGACATCATCAGATATTGTATGTTACCGCCCAGTCCATTTAAACAGCACGTGATCACGCCTCACGTGTTACACGTGTTTTCTGTAGCTTAAACTTGAGTGCGGTGCAATACTGATGAATTACCTTTATTAAAAAAACAGGCATTATTTTTGGTTGTGAGAACGTTTCCCTAATGTTTGTTACGTCACTAAAATGGTTAAAAGGAACATTCAAAACATAATTTTTTTTTTTATTTGTGTAAAAATTATTGCTTGATTCTAAGAATGTCATTCAAACATTTAGTTTATAACGTTTTAAAAACGTTCCACTAAGAACTTAAGAATAGCGGTTTTGATAACTTTGAAAGGATTTTGGAGGATGTTAGACAATGTTTTGAAAACGTTCCCTGTTAGCTGGGTTAGTCTAGTGTTTGAATTCACCAGGATTAAACGTATGTGTAAAGATGCTAATTTGCTAATCTGTAGATATTTATGTATAGCATTGAGAATTTAGACGTGAGTTTTCATTATTGGCAGCTGTCCTGCTGTGTTATCTCCAGTGTGATGGGTATACACTTTAATCCAGCCTGACCTTCTAACCAAATATGTATTTGAAGGACAGATAAGAGAAATAAGGGCCCTGACTGGGGAGTTTTTAGTCTCTGTGGTGTCTGATTTTAAACTTTTACTGCTGTTAAAAACAAGCTGAATAAACAGTCAGACTGACAGCCCAGCTAAAAATTTTAGGTTGTAAGAACGTTTCCATAATGTTTTATTAATTATGTAACAAAAACGTTAAAATATGTTATTCTGAAAGTCCTAGGAAAGTTCAAATCATCCAGTTTAGATGCATTTTTTAAACATTTTTCAAGTTCTGTAACATTTTTAAAATGCTCCACTAACAACGTTAGAAAACGTTAGCCAATGTTCTGTGAATGTTCCCTGTTAGCTGGGAATCCTTTTGGCTATAATCTACCCACTGCAAATGATGCCAGTTCTCTTTTGGGCACCTAACAACATCTCATAACCACATCTCTGAAGAAGAAACTTCTGGGGCTATTGCTGCTCAAAAGAAAGAACAAAGAAAAATAAGATCTTTATAATATAGAAACTGTTTTACAGACAGCAATCAAACTTATTGAATTATCAAATGGAGACTTCGGTTTCTCAGAGTTTTCTCCTAAATACCTCATCTTACATGTACGTCTCAAATCAGATCTCAAAATGTCAAGCATTCTACATCAAATTCTTGCACTCTTGCCATCTTTTAAGTGTACACTCACTGTTACTGTATATCAAAAATGGTCTTATTGAATTTCTCCTCATTTTAAGAGAAACAGAACAAAATAGATTCTTAAACGGATCATGATTGAAAGTTTCATAAATCTCATGAGGTTTGATAAAGTCAAGTAATAAAATTGACCATTGAAATGCAATTGAGTTTACAGAATTTATTTGTTCTTACAAGCTGTTCCAAAAACAGTGTGTGTGAACCTGGATATCACACAGATAGAACAAAGACCTTATCTGATGGACGTGAAGGCAAACCTCAGATATGATGAATGGTTGGTACCTCCATGCCAGTTCCCTGAGTAATACCCAACTAAATTATTTCCTCCAATTCCAAGACAAAGCCACCAAAAAACATTTCTTAAAATGAATGCACTGCTCATCATAGCCAAGAATTACAAACAATGTCAATTACTGTGTGAAACTTCTTTGTTATTTTTATCTCTGGGCCGTTTCTGTCTGAAACTTTGGGAAGAAAGCTGAACCCAGCATCATGCTAATCATAAAATTTCTTCCAGCATCCTTAAATTGCTACGTTGAGTTCAAGTTAGTAATGAGAGGGTTAATGTCTGTGAGTCAGTCATTGTATCATGCTGATCGCTGCTGTTTCCTTTGGAATCAGTCATTTCAAACCTCTGAATCATGTGTGTGTAGCTTGTGGCTTCTAATTAGCGTCAAAATGATGGTGTGTGCTTTATACAATGTGGCACTGAGTGAGTAAGTGAATGTGACATTCATATCTGAGGGACAAAACATAAATCAGACGTTTTTGTGTATGGCAAGATGGCACCAGTCGCCCCCTGCGGTAAGACGTCAACCCCCTCCCCCTTAAAACCGATTATAGCATTTTAAATTCATATTTTTTATTTCTAGTATTTTAAATTATATGGAAATTATATTTTTATAACTATTAAAAAAGTTATACATCATTTGTACATTACGCAATTTTTGAATATCAGATCTGGGGACCTCTTGCCCCAGGTAGGGAGTTATTTTACCCCAGTAGGGGTATTTATTTTTTTCACGATAATACATCGGAGGATGCATTATGCAAACTGAAAATAATAACAAAATAGGTTACAACTCGACTGTAAATGCACGTTGTTCTCACGAGAGGCGACGATATTTTTGTGCAGTTGGATCGATCCGTATCTTTGGTGTTTTTTTTAAATCTCGCTCTGTGCTTTGCAGCCGGCTCTTTAATTATAACTTAACAGCTGAGCTGTTTCAGAATCACACTGTTGGTCTGAA
The DNA here is from genome assembly GCA_036877625.1 of Ambastaia sidthimunki. NCBI lineage: Eukaryota > Metazoa > Chordata > Actinopteri > Cypriniformes > Botiidae > Ambastaia > Ambastaia sidthimunki. The sequence goes on along the minus strand of JAZGTK010009240.1, from coordinate 3,978 downwards.
CTGCAGATAAATGAGTTCAGTATGAAATTACAAACAGACAATCTCCCTCATGACCGAAAGAGTACATCAAAAGCGTGGCGGTCCATTCATTTCTTTATCAAAAGAGGTTGGAGATGTAATGTTTTCTAAATGCCTCCAACTCTCAACGATGTCCTCTCTTATCAGTTCTGAAAAACTATTCGATTTCTTGTCTTATCAGGCCTTAAAAAGATGAAAAAAGTGCCAAAGTGGTTTTGAGGCAAACTGCTGCAGTCCATAATTCGCTGGAAACTCGCCCCACACTCAGTCAGAACAGTGAGTCTGAACCTACTGATGAATCAAAATAAGCAATAATTCAAAGGCACCATGATATTGATGTATTGTGCTGACAAGAATTAGCTTAACAGCTTACAAACCTAGAAGGACAGTACATACCTAATTAATTTCAACACATTGGTAAACAACAACTGGTGTTCCAAAACAACGAATTCACTAATTTCAATGTTTCTTTTATCTTAAACTGTAACCCAGCTAACAAGGTTGTAGGAACGTTTCCCTAGCATTTCCATTAAGTAATAAAAACATTAAAACTTTCTATTGTTACATTTCTAAAACATTCCAATAACAAAAAAGTTTTTTAATGTTAAATACACACACAAACACACACACACACATATATATATACATATTCATATATATACACATATAATATATATAACATTAAAAATGTTCTACTAACATTACTGCAAGAATTTCTTTACTAATTTTGTGAGACTTTTAGAGAACGTTAGCCAATGTTCTGAGAAGGTTCCCAGTTAGCTGTTTTCTTAGATTTTCTGCTCATACAGTATAAGGATAAGTGGATAGTTCATTTTCAGTCTAGACACCCGACCTTCCACATCCCACGAGATCAAGTCAGGAGCCCAGCGAAAAAAGCTTTGAAAATAAAAGTGATTCTGAGAGAAAATGTGTGAAATGTGTGGTCAGTGTGTTAGTGTGCAGTGAATGAGGGCCTGCTTTAATCAAGAGCCATGTTTTTATTGGCCGTCCGCCCATTCTTTAGTGGTGCATGAAATTAGCACTGCAGAGCACTTTGATGATGTTTTACCCAGCGTCTATGGGAGCTTATATTTGCCTGTGATGGTAAAAGGTTTCTGCTGGGAAGTTTGGATTTAATCTTTGTTGCAAAGTAGATGTTTATTCAATTTCTGAGAAAAGGCCCTTTAACTTTTGTCTGCTAATAGCATCAAGTCTTTATCTCGCACATTACTGAAGTCCAGACTTGTAAAACATCTCTTCAGTTACACTGGTAATCAAAGCAAATCACTTTGTTTAGTAAAAATCCTCCATTTCTGAAGATATTCACAACTGCTATGAAGACAATATAAAGAAAAATACTGCAAAATTATACCCACAGGTATAAAACGAAGTAATTTTGTTTGGTAAATCAGTCACGCCAGACTGGATATCAAGACAGGTTAGGTGCTGTCTCATTACTTTTGAGCACTTTGCTATTTCAAGTAGTTTTTTACGGTTTCAAACAACTGCCTTAGAGGGTCCCTGAAGGTCAAAGCTGGGAGGAGGTCACCGGGGTCAGACAGCAGCTAAACATTGTGCTCAAAAGAGTCTCAAAAAAGGGCATTTTCCTATTCTGCAACTGGAATACTGATGATTTGACAATGAAAAAAGACTAACCTTAACTAGTTTAACTAGTCCATATTGTATAGGGAAGTTTGGGCACACTGTTTTAAGAAAGTATATGTCTGTTGACAGCAAATCATGTTTACAGTTGCAACTTTATGGAGGAGGTTTGGGGGGGCTTGGACCCTTAATTTTGCCTCTGATGCTTACAAACAGAAACTGTGTTCACCTCAGGAGGTAGCCATAGCAACAGCAGTCTGCCCAGGCACTTTGTGTTTGGACAGTAATTGAACTGAATGTTTACAAAATGCAATTACTCTTATTTTTTATCATTTGACATATATTTACAAATCACCAAAAACTTGTGATATGTAAAGTGTTTTGTTTGGTAAAATAGTTTTTAAGATTTTGTCAGCCGCAGTGGGATGCCAAGAAGATGCTTTGACATTTTGCATTTATTCATTCAAGAGATGCTTTTATCCAAAGCAACCTATAAATGAGAGAAAGGGCCAACAAGTCTAGCCTACAAAGCTACATTTACAGGTACAAACAGGTCTGACACATGGGACAGGATAAATAAAGAGTTTTTTAACATTAAACAAGGTTTAACATCGCAAGACATTTATTCATTCGGCAGACGCTTTTATCCAAAGTGACCTACAGTGAATTCAAGGTATACATTTTTATCAGTACTTGCATTCCCTGGGATTGAACCTACAACCTTTGCGCTGCTAATGCAATGCTCTACCAGTTGAGCCACAGGAACACAATCGTCCATTGAAAGATTCTTTAAAAAAGAAGAAAAAAGATCGACCCGCCCTCCCTCATTCTTACACTGCTTTAACAAACTCTGAGGCTTATGAGTTTATGAAGGAATACATTGAGATACTCTCATGGCCCTATGGTTCTATTTGAGAGGTTTATTGAATCATGGCTTCTAGTGTTATGAAGAAATAGTTGAGTGCCTCAAGTGAAAATCTCATTGTCCCACATTTGTTGAAGAAGGTTGGATTTAAAAGCCATTAAAATGACAATCACAATGCTGTGTCTAATTTGGAAGTCTTCGCTTAAATTGTGGTCTCAGCTGAAAGCGTAGCATTTACAATTGCGACGCCGTTTCTGACAGGTATTTTGATTGCAGACAACCCGTATAATTCCTTTCTTGTACCTTTCCAGTCACGTCCTCAGATATCATTGTTGCCATTGTCAGCTTTTTTTCCAACCCAGCCGCAATTTCACAGTCATTTAACCTTAATTGGAGGCATGCAAGGACAAATATTGAACATTCAAAAGTAGAGGCAATTGTGTGAAAGATTTTCAAGAGGTTTGCGAGTTTACTTAAAGCTCTCCACTAAAGGAAAAAAATTGTCCCTGTTGGTCGAGATAGGTTTGTTGTTTAAAATGAGCCCTCATTGTCTGACAGTTAGTGTGAGACCTTGGCTGCAAGCAGTAATTTTTATAATCCAAACTAAACAGACAGAAATTGCACATCTGAAAGGAATTTGTGGTGATGTAAATCTCATTCACAGAATACGGTTCCTAGTGTTTATGGGTCTTGGTTTTCGGTGCTGTGGAGCAGTACACTCATTTAAACAATGTCTAAGATCGATTATTGATTTCTGAGTGTTAAACATTGTGTTTGTAACATTGGGTTTAAACCAGACATGAAGTGACAAGATTTCCACAACAACTAAGTTTTCTGTCCACACTGAAGGCTGAAAGACTGCCTTCAGTGAAAGACTCATAGCCAATCAAAAGGGTTCTTTTTTCTTTCTAACAACACATTTCACAGAAAATGTAAAACGGGACACACATCTACTAAAACTTCCATGATGCCTTATCTTCATCTTTTAACAGTTTATGTTGAAATTAAAAGATTTGTCCCCAAATAAATCTCAAATGAGTCAGGAGCAAGATTTTGGTCCAATGTGTTTTCAATGTGAACGGGCAACCCGGCACAACACTGCAGAAACAGAAACAACAAAATGTGGTGTTACACTATGTAACGCATTTGACCCCTGATATATTGTGCAATGAATTATGGTTACACGTCTTTAAAGAACAGAAAACAATGACAATAGACAGTATACACAAAGCATCTGACAACATTATTGTGTAAACCACTTCAACAAAACACTGCATGTTAAAAAATTCATAAACGTCCCTAGTTTACACAGCCACAATGTATATAGCACACATATGCAGCGTATAAACACTTTTCTACAAAAAACATGGAGTCTTGCTTCTCACTTCAAACTGGGCCTGTAAAAGCTGCTTTTTCATCTCTTTGAATAAATTAAAAGGTTACAAGCTGGTTTTAAGCAAGCGTGCCTCCGGTCTATCCCACAGTGCTTTGCT